>BDJD01005893.1:60538-81837 GCA_002564525.1 Rosa multiflora
TAAAAATGATTTATGAATTAAAACTCAAATATAGTGGTCTACACCAAAGACCTTGAACCATACTAAATTTTATCTTATTAATTAATTATTCTCATTAATTTGAATTTATATTATGGTTCAAAGAAAGGTTGAACAATTGAATTTCAATTAATTGATTATAGATTAAGACATTGACCAATATTGCTACAATATATGTTAATCGGCGAAAACAAAATTGATGAGAATAATTAACATAAACATCAAGTGATCTATATTTTATATTTATGTTGTTGGGAGATTAGGAATGAGAACAAACTCGCTAGACAGACTAACAATCATTTATTTGAGTCGATTTCTATTATAAGATACTTGAGCATTGAAGAGACAACGAGTTATTATTTTGTTTTGTGTTTGGGCTGCATTTGTTTCATTTTTTTTTTGTCTTTTGTTTTTGTTTTTTTATATATTTTGTACATCCTAGGAAATCTGTAGAAGTCATTCATAATAAAGTATACCGATTTTCATGAATAGACTTTTAAAATCAATGATTTTAAGAAATCCATAACAGTCTATCAACTTTCTAAAGAGTCTGTGGACTTTTCAAAAAGTCTGTCATTTAAAAAAATAGAAAATACAATACAACTCCTAAGTGTCTCTCTCGTGTACAGTAACTATGGAGAAAAGGTTAAGTCCAGATTTGCAACAGGGTGGCTCTCTCCTCTTTATTTTACGTTATAACCCTCCTTGCTGTCTGCCACGTTAGCCAAACTATGGGTAATTTCGGAAATTCGAAATCGATTTATGGATAAATAACCTAGGTTTGGTTTCTGATGGTTTGCTCTATGGATAAATAAGGTTTGGTTTCTGATGCTTTAAACGTCGTTTTCGAGAAGGTCCTGATCTCCTCTATCATCTGAAAAAAATTCCATCTCCTCTTTCCTCAGCAATCACCCTCCCCATGGCGAGACCGGTGTTCTCAATCTACCTTCTGAAGAACCCGTTCCCGGAGACGGTAAAAGCCGTAACCGTTGGTGACGCCTTCGACGCGTCGGGAAGTACACCACAGATCTGAGCAAGACCGGTCTCCCCCGCGCACCCTTTGATTCGCCGGATTCCCACGAGACGGAGAAAAGAATAGGCGGAGGCTGGCTCTTATCGGAAGAAGAAGAGGAGGCCACGAGGCTGACAGAGTTTGGCTGATCTCGAAAAGAAGAAACAGCGGCTGCGAGGCTGAGATCTGACCAACTCGTAGAGCAACGCCCAACCGTCCGATTATCGAGGAAGCCCTCTGATCCGATCCGAGCACACCCAGAGTAGATTACGGTCTTCAAACGCGCAACCCTCCGGAATATTAATTTTCGGTCGTCCGAAACATTAATTTTCGGTCTTCCGGTATTTTTTGCCCAGCCGTAACTGCTTTGGTATGTATAAAGAAAGGACACGACAGAGGGATGAAGTTGAGTTGAGAATCTCTTCTCTTTTCTCAGCAATCACCCTCTTCATGGCGAGACCGGTGTGCTCCATATACGTCCCTGAAGAACCCTTTCCCGGAGACCGTAGAAGCACCTCGCGGCGCCGTTGTCGTAACCGAGGCGACGCCTTCGACGCGTCGGGGAGTGTACCACGAGATCTGAGCAAGACCGGTCTCCGATCCGATCCGAGCACACGTAGACCAAATTTGGGCTTTTATTTTATGTTTATACCAGTTGGGCTGCGTGTGCGAGTTGTATTGCTTGGTATAGTTGGGCCCCGTGTGTGTGAGTTGTAATGTGTGACTTGTGAGCCCAAACAACGAAACAGCATCATTGGCAAGGCAATAAGTCTGAAACTCCGATTTTAGAATCACTCCGGAACTCAAGTCTGAAACTTGTCCTAGATCACGATCAGTCCGGAACTTGTTCTACATGGCGTCCCTGGCATCATCACTGCGGGTAAACAGTTCTTCAATTTCTAATCTCTGGTTTTAAGCAAGATTTAAAACCAAATCTGATTTATATTATTTGCTGAACCAGCATAAGCTTCAAATTATGAAAACTAAAATGCGCTGTCATTCAAGTTAACCCTCAAAACAAGTGGGTCACTCAGTTTTGACTCACTGATCCTGTATTTGAAGTGTTCCTTCTGTAATTTACATGGATTATGTTTGTTGTAGTACATAACACTGGATGTTCAGAGTTTTTATCAATTGCATTCCATAATTGACAGGCATTTGAGAGGTTCATTAGGGATGTCAAGACTCTTCAAACTAAATTTGAGAACCTTGGTACTCATCAAACTAAATTTGAGGACCTTCTCTCTGAATTTGAGGCCGTTCGCATACAACATGAGGCATACTTGAAAGTTTATGAGTCAAAGAGGAATGAGTTTGAGAAGGAATTTGAGTACTTTTCGGATCATACTTCATGTTACTGTACTCAGTTGAATGAGTTCCAGATAGACTTCCATAATGAACAGCCCTCTCTGCATGTGGCGATGATGGAAGCTAGCAAAATCAACTATGAACTGCATATGCAAAACTTCCAAGATTACCTTTTCTGCTATAAAGAGCATGAAAAGCCTTTCTTGGAGTCCAAATTTGAATTTGAGAATCTGAGGTCCACTGTTGAGTATCTCAATGAAATGTACTGGCCTCCCTCTAAGCAGATTAATGTAGGTACGCAAGTGGATCCAGATCAGATTAATGCCGAGATTCAGGCCAGAGGACCTGCTTTGAAGATGAAGAAAGGTACGTTTCATATCAGGCATACATATTCATAAACTTGGAAACTGATGTGTATTTCATGAACTTGGAAACTGATGTGTATTTCATAGTTTTGGAAGCTGATGTGTGTCATAAACTTAGAAACTGATGTGGATTAACATAACTTAACTTTTGGGTCTGGTGGTTGTTTGACACGGTATCAGAGCTCTTGTTCCTCAAGAATATGAATTTGACAACTTACTACTTGGAAGGTCATGTCGTTTACAAAAAGTTGAAGCCTGACATGTGTCTTGATTTGTCTGAAAGTCTGACGTTGATTAGTTGTCTTTTGTTGCTTCATTTTTTACTGGTGACTCAATGTTAGTACTATCTTGATTCTTTTGAGTACCATCTTGGTTGTGATACTATGTTCTTCAATTTCATGTGGAATGTATGGGGTTACCTGGTTCTGCTTTTAGTACCATCTGGCTTGTGATACTATGTTCTTTAATTTCATGTGGAATGTATGGGGTTACCTGGTTCTGCTTTTGAGTACCATCTCGCTTGTGATACTATGTTCTTCAATTTCATATGGATTGTAGGTCTTATATCGTTGTTGATTTAGGGTACAGTGGTTTCAGTCGGAGAGTTTTTTGGGTGATGAACCATTGTAGTGTATAACCTTGTACCCAATTTTGGAAGCTGATGTGTATTTCATTAACTTGGAAACTGATGCGGATTAACATAACTTAACTTTTGGGTCTGGTGGTTGTTTGACACGGTATCAGAGCTCTCGTTCCTCAAGAATATGAATTTGACAACTTACTACTTGGAAGGTCATGTCCTTTACAAAAAGTTGAAGCCTGACATGTGTCTTGATTTGTCTGAAAGTCTGATGTTGATTAGTTGTCTTTTGTTGCTTCATTTTTTACTGGTGACTCAATGTTAGTACCTAAGAAGCACGGAAACGGGTACGATACGATCGGAAACGTGGAAACGGCAAATCTTAAATGTAATAGCAAACGGAAACGTAAAGGAAACGGAAATTAAATATATATATATATATAATTAGGAAAAAAAAATATGAAACAACTAATAACAAGTCAACAACCATCAACTTCATTCAACTTGGACAACATCCTCAAGGTCTTCATCTTCAAACAAAACCCCCTCTAACCCCAACTTTTATTTAGTTGCTCCTCCTTTTCTTAGCTCCCTCATTGGCTGAGCTCCAAGCCCTCTGAGCTATCTCTTTGTCTTTGTTTAAAGAGAGGAGAAACAAACAAACAAACCACTCCCCCATAGCCAAAGGCTCAAGCTTTTGCAAAATAAATAGAGAAAATAAATAAAATAAAATAAATTGAGGAAGAAAAAGAAATGGTAATAACAAAGAGAGAAGAAAGTAGCAGGGTCCTATGGGAGGGAGTAGTAGTAGTAGTACTACTTGCCAGAAAAAATAATAAGAGTTGGGAAAGAAAAGTCAGTTTTATTTTATTTTATTTTATTTTATTAAATTTTCCAAGTAAAAAATCAGTTTTACCCCCACGTTTTCTATTTATTTACATTCTGGCGTTTCCACATTGGATACAGACGTTTCCAAACCGTTTCCAAATTCGGATACGCGTTTCCGAGCGTTTCCGGGCGTTTCCGACCCGTTTCCGCTTCCTAAACGGGAAACGCGAGCATTTTCGCGTTTCCGTGCATCATAGGTTAGTACTATCTTGATTAGTTGGGGTTACATGGTTCTGCTTTTGAGTACCATCTCGCTTGTGATACTATGTTCTTCAATTTCATGTCGAATGTGGGTCTTATATCGTCGTTGATTTGTGATTATGGTATAGTGGTTTCAGTTGGAGACCTTTTTGGGTGATGAACCATTGTAGTTTATAACCTTGTACCCAATTTTGGAAGCTGATGTGTATTTCATAAACTTGGAAACTGATGCGGATTAACATAACTTAACTTTTGGGTCTGGTGGTTGTTTGACTCGGTATCAGAGCTCTTGTTCCTCAAGAATATGAATTTGACAACTTACTACTTGGAAGGTCTTGTCCTTTACAAAAAGTTGAAGCCTGACATGTGTCTTGATTTGTCTAAAAGTCTGATGTTGATTAGTTGTCTTTTGTTGTTTCATTTTTTACTGGTGACTCAATGTTAGTACTATCTTGATTAGTTGGGGTTACCTGGTTCTGCTTTTGAGTACCATCTTGCATGTGATACTATGTTCTTTAATTTCATGTGGAATGTATGGGGTTACCTGGTTCTGCTTTTGAGTACCATCTTGCTTGTGATACTATGTTCTTCAATTTCATGTGGAATGTGGGTTTTATATCGTCGTTGATTTGTGATTATGGTACAGTTGTTTCTGTCCGAGACTCTTTTGGGTGATGAACCATTGTAGTGTATCACCTCGTACCCAAGTCTTTTCTGAATTGTTTGTAGAACTTCGTCTGTTTTTTTTTTTTTTCCATGTTGTGAAAAGTTGTTTAAACTTCATTTTGCCTTTCTCCCCTTTCTGGTGGAAGATGCTTAATGATCTAGTACCAAAAGGTCTAGCCTGTTTAGTATGACAAAAAACTTCGATGTCTTATTTTATATGTCCTGCGTCTGCTAATGTTGATTCTGCTAGTTAACTAACATCTTCTTATTATGTAGTGAGCTTGATGACTTGGCATGGGAGTAGTCATTAGGTGCTGATAGGATCAAGCGTGGGAAAGCATAAGAGTTGTCATTAGGTGCTGATAGGATCAAGCGTGGGAAAGCTTAAGAGTTGTCATTAGGTGCTGATAGGATCAAGCGTGGGAAAGCATAAGAGTTGTCATGGGAGCAAACATCTATTAGTATGCATTTTGATATTTGATGGATTGTCTAAGAATTTGGATTCCCTTGCTTTTCATTTTGTAGACTTTTTTAAACTACTTTCTGCGAACAAGTATGTGTTTTGTTACTTGGACCAATTCCATGGTGGTTGAATGGTTTCAATGTCAGATTGATCACTTGCAGGTTAATTCTTCTTATTGGTAAGAAGATGTCTGCTTTCTTTAGTCTTTATACCCAAATCACAGATGTCAGTTTTCTATTGCAAGGCTTAGGGAGGATCCATATACACTGAATCACTAATCATATGAAGCAATTTCTTAGTTCGTGATTACTACATCACTTGCATTCGAATACTAATTTGGAATGGGTAGACATGACTTTACTTGCGTTTACTACTACAAAATGAACTGGAATGTAAGTGGTACTCTACTATAAAGGTTACTGAAATCAACTTAACAGTAAAAGCTATTTTTTTCAGCTAAATTAGTTGATTTTAATATGTAAATTTCTAGATTTTGCTCGAGCGGTTTTAGCTAAACTAAAAACAATTAAACATGGTCTTTTTGTTACTTTCTCTCTTCTCAATAGCTAAATTTATCTAGAGATTTTAGCATTAGTCAAATTTGACTTTTATATAGTAATTCTGCTGGAGTGTTAAAACTACTTATTTCAAAATAAATTTAATACTTAGCTAATTTTAGGCTAAAATTCTACTCCAGCAGAATACCTAAACATAAGTTAAATTTAATTTTTGCTAAATTCTCTAGTTATATTTAGCTAGGATGAGAGAAAATTTAATTAAAACCTAAATTTAACTTAGATTTAGGTATTCTGGTGGAGCATAACTCAATAGCTAACTAGTTATATTTCACTTTTATCTATAAATATAAGTATCACTGTTGGAGATGCTTTAAAGTTCTTAAATTTACACCTCTACCTATATTTACAACAAATTCTAAATTCATAGAAAATTATTTTTTAGTAAGTTTTTACTCTACTCTTTAAAATTATATTGTATTGCTATTGAAATTGAGAAAGAAAAAGAAAAGAGATTTTAATTTTTAAATGTACGTAATAAATCCTAGAGAAAATATTTCAAACAGTACCCGAACTAAGGCCGACTCCTAACTTCAGTACCCGACTATGTAAAACTATCACTTTAGTACCCCAAGTTTGAAGCTCGACCCAAGAATGGTACACGCCGTCCATCACAGCGTTAAGTCTTTGCTACGTGGCAAACCATGAGAGCCCTCAAAATATGCCACGTGGTTAGCTAGTTAACGCCGTGATGGACGGTGTGTACCTTTCTTGGGTCGGACTTCAAACTTGGGGTACCAAAGTGATAGTTTTGCATAGTCGGGTACTAAAGTTAAGAATGAGCCTTAGTTCGGGTACTATTTGTAACATTTTCTTATTCATAATATTAAAGTTTTTTCTTAATACCTAATTAAGCTTTTTTAAGACTATTTTGCCCTCACTTCTTTGTCACATAGAGAGAAAATAGAACAAAAAGAAGTCATAAGTGACTTTCCCAGAGTCCGACAATGGGACTCCGGCCACCGATCACCAGCCGCCGAACTTCTCTGAAAACCTCACCAAAGACCCCAAAGAGTCCAGATACAGAATTATGCTCTCATGGGATGAATCAAGTCCAGCTTGATGAAAAAGCAGAGAAGGTGCTTCATTAGAGCCATGTGAAATCAGGCATCATGAACTGCCAATAATAGCTTGCCGTCAGACTCCAACAGGCAAAAGTCCTTCGGAGGATACGGATATTGTTCTAGTGTTATGGAGAGGCATAATCCTAACCCAGTCTTGAAGCCCTACATTGAAGGCCCCCAAACAATTCATCTCTTCAAAAATGCAATAGAATGTTCCATTTATATAGGTCATTTTCTTTACCAAATCAAAACCGCCACAGCCTACTGTTGTACGAATTCTCCATTTTCCTTCTCCAAGCTTACAGGTACTGATGCAATCTTCGGAAAACACAAGATAACACAGTCTGGAGAAGTTGGAGGGGTTGAGAATGTCGCCACCTCTATGGAATTAGAGCTCAGATAAAACTGGGGGAGTTCTATAATTTCATTGAGAAAAGGATTATACAAAACGAATGCAGGTTTTGTTCACCGCCCTTTTTTCCCCAAAAGCACCCAACCATGTTTCGAATCATAGAGTTTTAAGAAAGTTCTTAACTCTTCGCTGACCTTTCTGACAATTCGATAAGTTCGCTGGGCTGACATATCAAAGAACCCGGTAATAGTAGTGTTGATTTCCCCATGTTGGCGTTGATCACCTTGATACGTAATTACAGCTCTCCAGCTCTTGCATACCGCAGCAAAACGAACAACATCTGTCTAATATGAGAGACGATTAGCGACTTCGCATAAGATTTCGATTGAAACATCTGACCAAGAAGAAAAATTATTGTCCGCCATATTAGGTTGGAGTTCGATAATAATCTGCTGTGTGTGTATCTATTACATGGGATTATGAATCATGCATGATGAAGGATTCTCGAAGGATATGGAGAATCTTGGAACTGGTTGTTGGAAAGTATAATAGGCACCGCTTCATCACTCTGACCGGTTCCAAATTAAAAAATTCTCATCCTTGTTGTCTAAAGGTTTGGGTCGAAATTAAACCCTAAACGTTAAATATATTTTATTTTAGAGTCTTTTAAGAGTTTTTAATCTACCTTATATTAGTGCATTATTTAGTACAACAATTTTCATCCTTGATATCTAAGGGTTCAGGGTCCAAATTAAACCAAACCTTAATTGGTACACCAAATCGGCTGGGTTTAAGGTAGTCTACAACGTACTACCTGAAATTTGTTTACTGTGTATAGAGTTGGTCTATCATTGATATACAAATTAATGTAACCATTGAGAGTTCATAAGATGGGCCTTGTCTGCAATGAACCAAGTAAAATGTAGACCAAGAGATGGCGACAATATTTCTGTTAGGTTGACCCCGTCAACTCACATAGGACAGAGAAGTTGAATCTGTAAAGAATGAAGTTACCACAGGGGCTTTTAGGGAAGAAGGAGAGAGGCAGCTGCATCGAGGAGGAGATAAGGTTGAGAGTAAAAACCCTATACGCGTCGTCGTTGTTATGTAGAAAACAGAAAATTTGCATCTGAACAAAACACCAATCTGCAAACGATATCTCATTTTAGAAGGGGCGATCTGAGTTCATGGAAAAGTAATTGGGAGTTTGAAGAAAGCACAGTCAATTCGAAGCTTAGTTTCAGATATAGGGAAATTATAGGACGGAGTAAGACAAATCCATTGAAGTACTTGTTGGCGGAAGGAATAGACTGCTATCATCTCCAGTTTCAGGTAATATCTGCGGTCGGATGGTTGTTGTTTTTCGGTTAGTATATAGAGGGAATATGAAATGGTAGGGAATTAGAAATTGAATATGCAGATTTTGTGGTTCAGCATGGATTCGGCAGATCTATATGGTATGGGAATCTGATATATAACTTTCATTGGATAAAGTAGGAAATTAGTGCAGAGTATGGCGAGTGATTCGATATTATTGGTTGGTGTGGATGTTTAGGGTTTAGGACAATTTGGTTGATTGATATAATGATTTGCTATAATGGCTTGTTAGATTAAATTATACAAAATGAAATTATACGGCATGGAATTTATGTTTGTGGTTGAAAGTTAGCTGATGACCGAAACAAGATCGGCTATTTCGGACTCGGAACTTGGTTAAAAAATTGGGTGTGTTGAATTTTGTTGAGCTTCATATTTTTGTGTATTGTATAGTAGTCCATCTGAATTTGCATATGCACAGTGAAAACTGTGAGGCCATTGAAGAGGATAAAGGTGCGTAATTATGTTATAATAGTAAAAATAGCAGACATAAACTGCTTGGATTGTTTGTTAATGAATCCCCAAAACCATTCATAACACTGACTTGAAGTTTTTTTATTTGTGTTTGTGTTTGTGTAGGATATGTACACTATTTATTTTCATTGAATAAGTAAACGTTTGGTTAAACAGAACGGTTGCGTGAGTGTGGGTATATACAGATTATGTGGAAATGAATTTGAGCTTGGAGGTGTGTGTTGTGTGATGTGATATTGTTACAAGTATTAGGAGTGGTTAATCTATAATGAAAAACTCTGAAGAAGAGTAGCGATGGATTCAATTAACTGATAATTGGTCATTTATGTAGAGGTAGTTGTTTTGTGTCTATGAGATTGGGGCATGTGAAGCATATGATATTGTGCGTACGGTTATATAAATTTCTGTTGTCATGGCGGTAGGTAAGTTTCAGAACAGTGATATGGTAGTTGTGAGAAAGGTGGTAGTTGAAATTTTCAAACCTGTTGGTGGAGTCAGGTGCGAGGGCACATAAAGCTAGTTTTGTAATGTAAAATATCAGAGATAAATGAATTCCATATTGTTGTGGTGTTAATGTTGAGGTTAAAACCTTCGTAAACAAGGATTAGTAACTAAATCTGGTTGACATAACCTATGTTCAAGTAAGATGGATTTGATTTATTATGAGTGAAATTTGTACCCACGTACTTTGTATACAGCTACTGACAGTGGCAGCAGTATAGGAGATAACAAAGTCATTTTGAATGTCTGCAGGAACTGAGGCCGAGCACAAGTGAATATGGGAAACAAATACTTCCGATGACTGAGGAGGGAGTCACAGAGCAAATAAGTAGCGATTGCTGCATGCAATCAAACCGGAATACAGTGTAAGAAATATTTAAATGCATTTTGTTTTGGGTTAATTTTGAAATAATTTTGAAATATATCTTGACAGTCATAATGTCTATATGTAGGGCGGGTGTCGCAAATAGCTCGATGGTTACAACACAATCACCAACGGCCCATACAAAGGTACATGACAAAGTTATTTAATATTGAGTGTATTTGTAGTCAGATTTTATGAAAAACCAAGTTGCAATATTATTTCAGGAGATAGGTTGTTCCCTTGAAGCTGAGGTTGGGCATGATAATGGATGTGATAATTTGGATGAGTGTGAAGTGAGAACCGAAGATTGTCTGGTCAGTCCTACAGTAGGTCGACGCATGAAGGAATTTACAGCAATATGTACTGGCTTGTCAGAAGAGAAGCAAATAGCAATTGATGCTACCGGTTTTGGGGCTATATACACGTTCAGGTGCAGCGAACTGAATGTCCGTCTATGTCACATGATGTGCAATAACTTTGATGTCGAAAACTCAACAATCAAGATTCACCGGAGACATTTAAGGGTCACCCCTGAAGACTTCCGTCATGTAATGAGTCTAAGGGATGGTGGGGCAGACGTAGATATAAGTGGAAGCTTGGATGCACCTGACATTGTAGAGTTGAAGGCTAAATTTGGTGGTGCTGACAAGGAAATAAGCTTGGATGCTGTGGGGAAGATGGTGGTGCAATCAGAAAATGCTGATGATACATTTATAATCAGTTTCTGTTTGTATGCCTTGTCAACTATTATTATGCCAACTGAAAGTGATGCAGTGGATCCCAGGCTACTTATCGCTGTAAAGGATCCAAAACAATTAGCACCAAAAATTGGGCGTCCTTTGCATTTAGAAATCTTATTGATGGACTTAGAAGGTATAAGAATGGGGCGGCCTCAATGGTCTATGGGTGTATTGCATTTTTGCAGCTGTTCTATTTGGATACAATGCTAATGAAGTTGCTTGTTGTTCCGACATACACATCACCGGTACTCTGTTGGAATAACAAGCAGGCAAGAATAATGTACGACCAGGCAGAGGCTAATGGGGGTTATTACTCTACTGGTATAATAGCGACGAAACGCTGGTCAACAACTCGATTCCTTGATAATGCCGGATCTGTTGATGCCAGTACAGGGCTGAAAAACAACAATTGTTGAAGATCTAGATAAGGTTAGGAGCGATGTTGAAGTTTTCAAAAGCGAATTTGAGGAGGTTAGATCTTGCATATCGCATATAGAACCGGACATGGTCGGCCTCCGCGATGCTATTATGACACTACAGACATGTATTTCTGAAATGAGGGACGAAGGGATTAGTAACATGGTTGTTGAAGTGATGAAGGAAGTCTTTGATGTGGAGGGTCCAATTGGGCACAGAGAGGGGGATGAATGTGATATGTTTGAAGATGACATAGTTATCCGTAAGGCGGGATCGTCAAGTGTTGTTGGGCCTCATCAGCCTAATAAGGTAATTTTTGTTTTTAATCGACATGCATACTTAAAAAATAATTAGATTACGTATGTTTGGTTACATGGATGATTTAATAATGATTATAGTAAAGGTAGAGAAATAGTTAACGATGTTATTTTGAGCATTATATATATTATAGAATTAGGTATACTGGACGCTAAAATGTTATGTTCCTTGTAGTTTGATAATGAGGACAGAACCGCGTCATTGAAGCGAAAGTCAGAAAACAGTGATGACGATGAAAACATGAAGCTGAATTTATGTGGAGTTGCTGATATATCCAATAGTGAATTGTTTTTGATTACTTACTTATTCAGCAAGGTCATGACTGAGTCTGATAGTCTTGCAAGGTAACTACCTAATAACCTTCAAGGACACATCTGTTGCCTCATTTGTCCATTTAGCTGAGGCACCCATGTTGAGTTACATTTTTTCCAAGTAAGGCAGTAGTTTAAGAGTGGACATCCCATGCATATTTAGATGGTGGGACTAACAAAGTATGTGTTGTCATATTTGATTATCAATAGCAGGGAGGTTGCAAGGTATGGCGATCATAATATCTCTCGATGGGACCTATGTTGCCTTTCACCGATGCAGCCTATCACAAGCGAGGTGAACGCAGTCTTGAATTTTGTAATTTGTAACACTAGTTACCGTGTATAACCATGTAATCGTTACATGCACTATTTCAGATTGTTGACATATCAGTTTCATACCTGTTTGAAAAAACAAGCGACAGTTGGTTCATGCCCACTTATTTTTCAGTAAGTTACAGACCTAAGATCCCATGGATAGGTTATTGTGGACGTACAAATTGATGAAATTTTGTTATGCAGGAACGGGCTAAGGATTACGCAAGTGGTAGTGTTGTCGACGGTATGATATCGTCAGTGTTCACTGTATGTCGGCTTCGTAGATATACCGGTCGTTTGGGTTCTTGCAAGCAGGTCAGATTGGTTGTATTAGTATTTTTGCAAACGTACCAAGATTTGTATCCATTTTTGACAATAGAAACATGTATTAATTTTTCACAAAATATGTAGATATTTTCCCCCCTCCATGACGGTGTTGTGGACAAATGGATCTTAGTGGTTTTGAACCTCGATGTGGGAGAATGTGAGATTTGGGACGGCTGCCCTGACATTGATGGCAGTCAGTGTCAGGAGTCTTATGCAAATGCTATTGTAAGTCTATATTTAATGACATGGTCCGGGATATTTCAAGATTGCATGTGGCCATTTTGAAATTTATGAAGGTTTGTGTTTAATGAATTATGTATTCCAATATGCGTTAATGTGTGGTCGGTTATGTTTGACTAACAGGTGGAGCTCTTTCAGGAGGTGTTTTGTAATGAAATTAGATCGTTGCCGGCATTGTATGCAAGACTAGCCTCAGTGTCCACGGTGTATCCAAAAGAAGCCGCGACCAACCCAAACATTGAGGATTCTGGTATATTTTTAATCAGGAATATGCAGTATTACCGGAAACGCTGGTTCGAACTGGTGAGTTACAAATGTGTTTTTGTAATATATTTTGGCTACCTTATTATATGAATGATTGTAAGTACATGTTATAATCATTTTAGTTCTGAATGTATACAAAAATGGATGCTAAATTTGTGTTTCTTTTTAGTTCAACTCAGCCGACCAGAGGATCCGTCTTGCCCTTGACATAGTCAATCACCCAATGAATGCAGTCCGTGTTTTTGTATGGGCAACAGCTGCTCAGGAAACTCCAATTGACGCTACATCACCCGTGCAGCGTACAACGGGAACCTCCTCTCTAATTGCCATATCCCACTTGATATTTCAGGAATCAAATTTAAGGCACGCCGCACTGCGAGGCACTGACTTCATTATGTGTACCCCCCACCCAATCTTACTCGATTCGGTTAATTTGGACAAATAACTGCGTGTCTTATGTGTAATGTCGGCCCCCCGCACCCAATCTTACAAGCTTCGCTTAATTTTGGATAAATAACTGCGTGTCTTATGTGTAATAATTGTTTCAACTATGGCCGTAGACCAGTCTTTATCCCAATGTATGGTGGTATGGTTTATTTTGAACTGGTTATTCAGAATTTTGGTTTGCGACACATATCCGCGCCATGTTAGTGATTTTATTTATTTTCATTCAATATGTTTAATTTTTTTCCATTTCATAATGAAGTCTGTTTCACGAGGATGTTTTCAACATTTCGTATAATTGTTTTTGTACGCAAGTAGTTTGTCAAAAATGTAATCAACATATAACGGATGACATTGTTGGTTATTATGCATCTAATAACGACGTATGGAGGTATTGACATGTTTAGCTCCAATATTGTGCTATTTTCATCCTCACAGTTGACACAGGGGGATTATTTGAACCCATGTTATTGGATACTCAGTTGGCACAGTGGGATTATTTGAACCCTTGTTATTGTAAACTGGAACGCAGCGTTCAGGCATTATCAGTTGTACTGCACAAGTTGTCATTTTTCATTATACATATACAATACTGCAGCAACATTCCGAAAATCGTTTTCACACACTAGTTCCGTCACTTGAATGACGATATCTTCTAAACCTATTTCATCCTTGTATAACACAAAATTCATGTTGCATTGCATTTACGTGGACGTGGCATACGTGGAAAATGTGCAAAAATTTAATAGCGCTAAAACAAGAGAGGTGAATTGATCTTCATTTCATACATGGTGGTAACAATTTTGGCTCTGACAACACCCAATACGCGACCGCCATCAACATAGTTACATAGACAAAAGTAACTAACAAAACCAAATACAAAACGAAGGTCACCGATTCATAAAGAACTTTGGAACACATATTGATACCACTCATAGATGGGCTTCTGCTTCCTTCGCCATTTGAACATGTATTTTCCCCCATACATCATTTGGCATTATCTTCTGCGCGTATGACCTAAAAAGTTCAAATCCTTTTTAAAAACCTTCTCCGTATTTGTTTTCCAACTGTGTCTCCAGCGATGCTTCAGATCTTAATCCATTCCGCCCCCCCGAACAGCCCTCCATTTCTATGTTGACCGGCATCTTTGCATCACCTCCATTCGTAGTATCATTTACCAATAATATATTTCGAACCTGTACCTTTATGCGCCTCCGACCTGTTGTTCGCGGTTCTCTCCCTCCTCCTTTTACCTTGGACAATCCTGTTGATCTTTGCTTATTAAGCTGCACCTATTTTCGGTAATGCTCCATTGATTCAGCTGTGAAAGCGCCGTCGTCAGAATCTTGGTGCAATCCCAGGGACTTGTGTTTGTCATCAACTCCCACGTTATGTGACCCCATTGAACTCACACACCGACTACTTCAATAGTTGCAGTTTGAAGTTGCTACTTCTTGAATCATATCAGATCCTTCACACTTTAAATGAGGAACTCACAGCGCGGGACGCACAACACATAAAGTATGCTGTTGTTAAACTCTGGTTGTTGGTGGTTGGTTGGTCCAATTTCAATGCTTGCTGCTTTGGATGTCGGTAGTTGGTTGGTTTCATTTCAATGCTTACTGATTTGGATATTGGTAGTTGGTTGGTACCATTTCAATGCTTGCCGCTTTCGATGTTCCTAATTGGTGCGACATGATTAATTATACCGTTGGTCGTTGAATCACTTTAAATATTGTGTTTATCTCCTCTATTTACAACCACATACCATTTCCATGTTTTGTGGAGGATTAATTGTTTACGTGTGAATCACTTTTTTTCCCCCTTATCTGAAACCCAACTTTCTACCATGTTTTGTTAAATTAATTTAATTACACCTGTATGAACTATTGGTTTAACATTTGTCCAGCAAGCACAGAAGGCCAGTGGACGACCCAATTGATGTCAACCGACCCAAGGCTTAATTATCCGTACGTTCTGTGATCAATGGGTTTCATTGCCCTAATCGCCTTAGTTGCTGAGTCGCCCTGGTTACAGCTCAATTAATTCGACCTACACCATATGCCATGCTTAGACCATGGCCATTTTTGTTTTACCTTCCTCGTTTCAATGATGTCGACAGTAGATGAAGTTTCATAGCTTGCATGTCGTTCACCATTGACAACTTAAACCTCCGTCCGTTCATAAATGATATCAGCGCCCAAAATGGATGCAGTCTGGTAATGATCGTAGTTGGACGCATAAGTTTCTCCCCATTTTTTCCAACAACACTCTGTCCATCCGTCATGGACACATATGCCTAACCCATTTCAGAGTGCACCCAAATTCATCTCCTCCTTATTGTCCAAGTACTTAGTTATACTGACCGACGAGTATGTTCGTAAGATTTGGGTTCCCCTATACTACCTTGCATCATGTACTGGTAACATATACTACCGACATCCGTTTACGGGGATGAAACGCAACCATATATGACATTGATATCACATTTCTATGACCGACTTATTTGCATTTACGGTATTACTCCTTATCCAACTATTTGATGAAGAGATAGTCACTCACGGATTGCCTTTGTCATATTCGTCCTGATGCATATGTGGTTTACCATGTGTGGCAATTTTTTTTTCATGTATAACCGAATATTTTCCACATTTCATCTGGTTGGTATATTTAGTTGATTCAAATATTTTTGTTTGGATCAAATTTTGGTTATTTTGTGATTTTTTCATAATTAAATTGCTTAACACTTAAGTTGTCATCATTATAAAAATTGTGAAGACAAATTGACCTTGTTAAATCTTCATATAAAATGTAAAGAAGAAGTCAAAGTTGCCAAATTAAGACAAACGCCTACACATTAGTATTAAAATTTGATTTAAATTCGTCAACATTTTCCTGTATCGAGTATTTGCAGAAAAACTTCTTGCTGTTTTTATGACTTCTTCGCTAAAGTACATGAACCGCTCCTTCGTGGTTATCAGCAATTGAGAAATCAGTCATTCGAATTACCATGATTTGTAATTGTTACGAGAATGTAACTCACTTGTACCGAGTTCCATATGAACAATTTTACATATGCCATCTTAAACTTCATATAATGGTTTGTCAAGGTCGTTGTTGTAGTAAAGTATGTTTGGTACTTGACGTAAAGTTTTTTTGATACTTGTCGTAGCGGTTATTGTGATACTTCCCTAAACATGTAGTCACATAAGGTGCAGTTTC
This sequence comes from Rosa multiflora, assembly GCA_002564525.1. Taxonomy (NCBI): domain Eukaryota; kingdom Viridiplantae; phylum Streptophyta; class Magnoliopsida; order Rosales; family Rosaceae; genus Rosa; species Rosa multiflora. The sequence continues at coordinate 77,345 of BDJD01005893.1, forward strand.
AATTATTGTACAGTTGCCTTTGGTTTGTAATTTCATCATTCACATATTCCTTAGAATTAAATTCTTATACATTTTTTATTGTTTTTGACTATTTTGATAGGCTTCAATTAGTTGTTTGTATCTTGACCTACATGGGAGTGTTCTTCATTTGGTCAATGTGTTTAGTGAATCACTCATGTTATCTACTTTAGTTTGTTCCCCCACATAATTATTTGTTAGCGATACCAGATTTATCAATTATTTTATCAAACTGCAAAATTATATTCTATTTTGGTTTACAAAATATATTTACTGGCGAGATGGAAATCTTATATATTTATGAAGCTTATTAATGTTTATTTGACTGGTCAATCTCCCTCCCCATGTTCTCATTTTTTTTCTTTGTGACACAGTTTCTCTTTATAAGAATTGCAATCATCATTGTTGTCCTTGCATTTCATAGTTTTGTGGACGTGACATGACGAACGTGAAGATGAAGGCACCGAATGAGTCATTAGTGGCAACCTCTAGCATACATTTTGTTAAAGTTCACCCATCGTAAAGAACCTGATGCATAATCGGAGTAACAGTATCAACATGATGAAAAGTTGTCCCTGAATTCTAACTTGTTAGCTTCGACCTATGTTTTTTTAGTTTGGTGCAATAATTTATTGAGAATTTAGTTGATAATCCTTTGCAAATGGCTAAACAGTGAAACAATTTTACAATTTTGATGCACGATTTGGAGAATTTGACTTTAACACTTGGTTATGTGGGAAAAAAAATTGGTTGTTATCATTCTGTTTTCAACCATATCTGATAAATTATTATTGGCCATCATTGAAAATTCCAGTTTTATTCCTGATATTTTGGCCACATTTTTGTTTTAGATAATTCCCCGATATTTTATTTGCTTACCAAAGGAAATTCCCCGATAATTTCTTTGCTTACCAAAGTAATGTCGAATGCAAATTTCAGAATTTCGGTAAATTTCCGATTCTTCCGCATAATATTCAAAAAATGTGATAATTTAAGTAATAGCTTGCGAAATTCATGACAACCTTTCAGTTATGACGTGGCCCGGTCAAGCCTCAAGGCCCACGTGGCCAATTGCTACTAGGAATTCCAAACAAAAAAGTCTCTCATGCGCAGTACAAGAGTCAAACCTTGGTGGCTGATGGAAAGTATTAATGACTTAGGCAATCTCGCTACAAAGGCACTTGCATATTTGCTGGATTTTTTTTATATTAGAAGGTGATCAGAATATTATGGTAACTTTGTAATAAATGACCAATTAAGTATTAAAAAAATTTTGACCACCAATTCTCAATTTGAAGTATTAATATTTCAAATATTTTACTTCAGAATAAAAGAAGAACATTTTAATTCAATTTATGACACAATTCAAGTTCCGTAGCGTCATGCTTCATACCTTTGTTATGCTTTTCATTTTCTAATTAAAAATTACTAAATTTCATATGACTACGTATGTAATTATTTAATATTACTAAGTTTTTTGTATGCCTCACCTTTTTGTTTGATGAATCTTCATATATGCTTTAATAAATTTGAATCAGATTTTTTACTTCTGCTGAATGAGAAGACGAGGAAATGTTAGATGCAGTACAAGGAAGAAGGAAATCCAACAAAAAGAAAGATTTCAAGTTTGACGGTGTGTTTGGTAATAATTGTATTTGCAAGCGACGACAGATCTCAGTTCTATCAAGTTTTGGAAGAAGCTGAGCGAGATGTTGAGATTTAAAGAGCCGTTTGAATCATAGTTATATTGGATAGTCTTGAAAAAGAGATATTAACCTTTTGTGTATGATCTTCAATATATGATTATTCACTTTTATGCACTTCTCATGCATGTATTGCTTGTAAGAGATGTATATGTTCCTTTATATACTATGCTTGTCCCCCATGTGAAAGGACATTTGAAAAATTGAAAATCGGTCCAATCGGACGACAACTTTTTGTTCCCGGAAAAAAAGAAACTAGGAGTAATTAATTATATTAACTATTTCATATTTTTAAAAAGTAGGAAAACAATAAGAGTATTAAATTAAATATAAAAAAATGTAAGGCGAGTCAGCATATATTGTTTCACCTTAAATTACTACAACTCAAATTTTAACAATATTTATTGAACATTTTAGTTTGAAATAAAGTATATAATTGATGAAATAAACATATGCAAAAGTTGCATTCACAATGGGTATACTGTTTGTATAAATTTCCCTCATATTCCGCCCACTTTTTTGGAATTCGATATTGACTCAATATTTTTATAAAAAATTCAATATTTCCGACTCTCGATATAGCCATGGGCGGATCCAAGTAGTAGCTTGGGCGGGCTGGAGCCCGTCCGAGATTTTTAGGCTTAAAAAAAAAATTAGATGTATACTTTAATTGATGTGGGTTTAAATGTTTAATTGACGTAGGTAAGTGGGTTTAATTGATTTCAAAACTTATCAAGATCGATCAATGGGTCTTCTTTCTGCTGTGCAATTGTTGTGGGTTTAATTGATTTCAATACTTATCATTTTATCAATTGTTTTGCTATCTCAATATCTCGGCCAGGAGTTTGGCCTCATTCGAATGTCGAGTAATCAATTCAAGTTTATAGAGTTAACTTTGCAGATTGGGCTTGGGTTTATTTGCCAACTATTTCGTCATATCCATGGCTTTATATTCAGAACAAACTTTTGGGTTGAAAAAAAAACTATATATGTGATGTATATTTTTTGTTTATATGTATGTTTGTTTAACGAAGCCACCCGAACTCTCAAATTATCGAAATTAAACTCCTCTCTGGCTCTTCCATTCTCTCCGTCCATCACAAATTCTCATTCTTCTTCTTCGCAAAAAAGCCTAAATTACGGATTAAATTCAATCTTTGAACACTTGAACTCTCAAGTTCTCATCTCCCTACTCTTGCATTCACACACCTGTGCATTATTGTACTAAAAAAAAAAATTTGGGATTCGCCCAAAGGGACACATAAATATGTAGCCCTCCCTATTTTCAAATCCTAGATCCGCCATTGGATATAGCCTCGATATTCGATATGTTAGTCCTTCATTATTGGTAGTAACAATGTCAGGATAAAAGTATGAAAATAGTCTTTATAATTCTGGTTTTAACCGTATCTCATTTATGATTATTGGTAGTAACAACGTAGACCAAAAATTAACTGTTCACCAAATTACCAAAACAAAGGTCTTAATACAATGTGAACTTGAATACAACACATGTGGTGTGGATTGTAGAAAAAACAACAAAAACTTATATTGGTTATCATGATCGTAGACAATGACAAATAAACAAATATCGGCCTGTTAATATCTAAACTTTTTAATCGCACGGACAAGTGGTGTTGTTTCAAAGGATAGTTCATGAAAACCACAACCAAGCAAAACCTTTCTCTTCGACTATAAATCTAGTCATGAACATACTCCCATTCGATCCTATTGAAATATTCACAGATGCAAGTCAACGGATTTGCCTTCGCAAAACAAATAACTGAATTTCATTACACACATGTAATAATAATGCTTCGAATAATGGACTCATATCAATATCGAAAGTAACTCAAACCAGAACGGATCTAAAATGTACTAATAATATAAATATTCAACCTTTAAAATGCAAAAATTATATATATTTATATATAGAAATATTCAAAGTAATTAAAACCAAGTTAATTACAAAGGAAATAATACCATAATCCGTCGAAATTTAAACCGACTTAACGAAATTCCCCAAAAAACTACCCAACCAGATGGATTAGCAGTAACATTAACAGCACAGATATGCAATTCTGGTTCTGACATCATTAATTTATTCACAACAGTTGCATCCCAGCCAAAAAACAGTTGCAGCCATACCATACCCTAAACTTCAGTCGAAAACCATTATGTTCCGGCCAACCACATGGAGCTCGATTGCAGACCCTATCGGCAGACTGAGATCCTCTCTGAATCTGGTGTACCCGACACTTAAGTAGTGAGTTGTATTGGTTGGGACTGCTTTCATTCTCCAGACACGTCCGTCTGATTTCCGCACCTTTACCTTAACTGCTTTTCCTGTAGGAAATGTGGCCTGAGCAAACTTGGCTGGCAGATACTACAAGACCAGCCTCCCCTTAATTATATCTATTTATGTCCTCACCTTCCCAATGTATCATAATTTCGTTGACACATAATTTTTTAATATTTTTTTAGAGAATCCTTGACACATAGTTGATCGGCTTGTTCATCCTTAGGCCACGTTTGGTATCACAGAACCTGATTGCAACTTGTTCGTTTCCTGTGTTTGGGATACAAAAGGAAATGAAATCATTTCCTAAAGCATGGCAAACTAAGGGGGGGACTGGTTCCATCCAAATCTCAACGAAATCACTTTCCCCCCTTATATCCTTACATTTATTACCGACAACATATTATTTTATTATATTATTTACTAACTTTTGAATAATTTTCCTGATAACTTTCCTTACGTTACCAAACATC
>BDJD01005893.1:97302-107857 GCA_002564525.1 Rosa multiflora
GACGATCCAATGGTCAGATTCTAAAATAAAGACGATCCAACGGTCGGATTCTAAAATAAAGATGATCCAACGGTCGGATTCTAGAATAAAGATGATCCAGCGGTCGGATCGAAATTATATGATGATCCAACGGTCGGATCCTCACGGATCGCCCTTAGGATCATCCTCCAAAATTATCACGAAGATCCAACGGTCAGACCTTCTTGAATCACTCTAACAAACATCTCCTCAAAATTATACGAAAATCCGACGGTCAGATTCTCACGAATCGCCTTCCGAATCACTATTTCACAATTATACGAAGATCCAACGGTCGGATCTTCTCCCGTGACATCACAAAGTCATCGGGACAGTCATAAGATCAACATATTAAAATTTGAAGTAAATCTGATGGTCTGATCTTCACAGATTGTAAACCGAAGATAAAACGTAAAAACGTTAAATAGTAACGTCAAAACGTAAATCCACTATTTATCAACGTTTTCTAAAATAACCTTGTGATATATCAAAACGCTCGTATGGACGCGTAGATCATCGCCTAGATAATGAAAACTCAAAAAAAGGTCCGACGCGCCGCCACAAGCGGAGGTCAGACGGCGGTCAACCACCTCCGATGCAAAAGTTGTCAACTACAAACTTCTTCAAAATGAAGGGTTGATGAACTTTGATACCTGGAGCTAAGTCTGGTTCGGCCTAGATCGTCCTAGATCAAGCTTTGAAAGTTGGATTAATCTGGTGCGTCTGATCAGATTCCAGATCGAATCAGGGACGTCGAAATCTTCAACTCGTGATCTTTCACTCCACACTCAAAATCATCGTGCAAGGAGGATATGAGGATGATCAGGGGGAGGAGGAGATCACGAAAATGGGAAGGATCGGCCTATGCATCGCCGGCGTCGAGGTTGTCCGGCCAGGTCGGGTTTCGCACGGCTGGGTGTCTTCGATCCAGCTCTGTGGGCGGCGGCGGGGCAAGGCGACACCACAGGGCGACTGCAAGGCTTGCGGCGACTTCGGGAGGTGCCGGGTCCGGGGCCGGAGGAGGCCGGAGGGGGGAGAATTCCCCGGGTCGGGTCAAGCGGTTAGGCCGCGTGGGAGAGGAGAGAGAACGGAGAGTTTTCGGGGACTATTCCACAAAAACTCATTTTTTTCGTCCTTAATGAAAAAATCCGAAAATTTCCCCTATTTATAGAAAATTCCCAAATTTCAAATATTTATAACTTATTCATACGAACTCCGATCGTATCGACGAGCTCTACAACTTTCATGCAGGAAGTTTTCCCAAATTCCATACGTATAAAAAGTCACTTTTTGAGACCCCCTATATAACGTTCGTTTTCGAAAATAAAATCGTTCGAACTACTTCCACAACTTCTCCAAGCTTCGTACTCGCTCCTATTACCGCAAAATCAATTCTAAAAATCCACGGAATTTAATTTGGATTTTTTCGGGGTTTTACAATTTCTGACCCGTCTGTGGCAATCCGGAATTCCTTCATCTTACACTATTCAGCTTGAGACACACCGTCATATGTTGTGGAAGGTTCAGCTGGAAGCTTTTGGACTATCGTCAGTGCAGTTTACTGGTGGGTGGTCGAGGTTTGCCCTGGAAACCGAGTTGAATTCTTCTCACTCTCTGAAGTTGCGGTTGCTAGATGGTGGATTAATTTCGGCTGTCATATTCCATCGTAGGAAGGGTCATTTGGTGTCCCCTGGATTCAGTAATACAAACCAGGCGAGCATCATCCCTGTTCCTTGCTCAATTGGCTCTACCTCTCATTCTGTTCTTTCCCATCCCGGCCCTTCCAATTCTCCTGGAACCCCCTCCACCATAGCCACTAACTATCCAGCTGTAGGAGCCGTCGGTGTTCCGGAGCATGCGGAACCTTATGTAGTTGGACGCGTTTGGCAAATGCAAGTTCATGACCATATCATGCAGCACCTCCAATGGTATCCGGCATGCACCATTATGGTATACGATTCATTCGCAGTAAGCTACCTAACTTGACTCTGTCTTACCTGTTTGTATTGTACAGAGCATTAGTTGAACTGGGTTTTACATACTTCAGTGAAGTGACAATATGTACAAGTCTGCGTTGATAAATTTCCCCTAATTTTGATTGTCGTCCTCTACAGTCCTTGCCTCAGAGTTTTGTGGAGGCAGAAAACATTCCACTCTGCAAAGATGTTTTCCTTTTCCAAAGTTTGACTAGAGCGGCCATGCTAATAAAGTTGGTTCCTCATTGCAATACCCTCTTTATGACCGAAGGGTATCCAACATTCAAGAAACATTTTAAGTTGCCAACTGAATCTGAACTGTCCGTGCGTATGGTTGGGAAGACCCATTTTGTTTTCAACCGTCCAGTCTGATTTACATATTCGTAATGAACTGTTGTTTAACTGTGTTGTTCTGTTGTCGGCCTATCCCGCATCCCCGCAGTATTCGCAAATGTTGGGTACGTCTCCATTGCATGTGTATTTTTTTATACATTCCGGATGGTTTGTTCTAAGTACTACATCTCCACCGTGTACGTACGTCAATGCAATAGTTCATTGTTGTTGTTAACGGTTGCTTGTGGAGGTTTGCATAATATATAATATACATTGCCAATGCCGGTATTTGTAGCGTGTTATGAAAGTATTGATATGTACAAGTGTTAGTAATTTATTTCCCGTTTCCCGTTCCTGCGACGTACAAAGTTTTGTATTTTGTGTACATAGAGAAACATGGGGAAATCTGTTAATATTTTTTCAGACAGATAATGGTGACTTTAACAAAATCTGGTTACTTCGTCCTTGTTGATCAGTGATGTCCAACATTCAACCATACTGCGGATAAAACATACCTGGGAACTGCGAATTACCTTATAACCAAAAGTCAGACAGCAGTTTAATTCATTGTCAATTAAATTGTCTATACTGCTTACATGGTGCGTTGTCATTTATTCTCAACTGTAACCCGATTTATATAAATTATCATTAAGTCGTCTTTGCTTTTAATGTTATTAAGTATTTTACAAATGGCATTGAACATCTGTTTGGTAAAGGAAAATACAGTTCACGGGTTAATCTCACTTCTACATTTCAACCCCAACCGGAAACGTGAACTTCTACAATAATAATTGAAGTTTATAAAATGGGTTGATAGCATTGATCTGATAAGTGACATGGGTAAACTACTTTTAGCAACAGACGTGTCATGTCCATACAGTCCCGTTAACTTGGTCAGCAGCTGCCCATGGATTATTTCCTCACTTAACGTCGGATTTCAATCGGACGGTTGACATATCTTTTATCTGAAAATGCAGATATATGTCAGCCAGCAGAGTTCCACGTCCCAAACCGATGCATGTGGTCCAGATGTTGGTAAAGAAAGTTCATGCATGATATCATTAAAGTTGAGATGTTGGGAACCGTGGAAGCAGTTGGTCATTGTCTTCATTTCGTCATCATTCACGTGCATGTGGGAAGACTGGTTGGAAGAGGGTTTGGATGCATCACCAAGTTGCATATATAAGATCTTATCCGATGATCGTGCCAAGTTATAAATATAGCAGACACCCCAAGTTTGACTTCCTGTATCCATATAAGTCCCAAGATGCAATTTGTAGCTGTTCTCCAATGGAAATTATTCTATGCACCGACGGTGTAAGTGACCCAACCCTTATAAAATAATCTCAACCCTTGATATTTATTATTAACTTTATTTTTAATAAACAAAAAGCGTATTTAATGCAATCTAACCATTCATTTATGTTGGTGCAAGTACACGGCGGTGTTCTGAATAATCTCTCGTTATCCAATCCTATTAAAAGTATCCGGCAAACGTTTAGCCAGGAGCTACAATTTCCGACGGTACTCCAGGAATTTAATACATATAGCGATACCGATATTGTATCAGGATCGTGTAGTGCAAATATAAACAGGTTAATGAATTGATCATTTGTTTGTGTTCCAAGTTACACCTGCCACACCATATTGTAGGTGGGAATAACACTTACTTAGAACAAATGTTGACGGCCTTGACGTTGTTCCTTCCATGTATTTAAATATATATAGAAATATAAATATAAATATTTATTTATTTATTTATTTATATGGGCATCAGTATATCCATATAGATTTATATATATACACACAGGTTGATTATAGTATAACAATGTGTATCAATATTTTGCCATAGTTAATACGTTACTATGATGAACATGGTTGTATGGAAATAGAAATATATTACACTGCCTTAAGCATAAAAGTGACATTTGACAAACTACATAGGATATACTTTTTCATACATGCACAGCAACCCGCAGTCAACGATCGCGCATGCAGCCAAACTTCAAAATGTTGACAATATGAAGCATGTGTCAACTCCACTAAACCTTTCTCACAAGAGGTTATGAAAATCTATTTAACTTCCCTTCAGATTACATATGTGTTTGGGCATGGCAGACAAAAGCAGGGATTTCTTTCCTTAGTTAAACATCAACGTGCGCTCCCTAACTAGATATAGGCGAACCCATTCTCCGATGCTGAGAGAGTTATCATTCTTGAACTTGGCGTACCCAGTGCTTACATATAGCGTACCATTTGTTTTCTTGGTTGTGACATGCCATTCTCGCCCTCTTTAAAATGACAGGCTTCGCTTGTCCTCCAAGATGAGACTTGACAAAGTCAGTTGGAAATGCCTAATTACAATGGTTGACATCAAAACGTTTGAATCATGCATATATTTGACATTTCTATTATTTGATGTTACCATTCACTTATGTTTTCCACCCCGTATATCATATGACGCAGCGGATTTCTCTTCCCACCGCATCAAACATGTGTACATATTCACATGTTCTGTTCAACTTTTCTCCGGGAACACAAATAATGGTAAGAATGCAAATTATAAATAAGTAGTTGCATAAAAAATATGCTGATTGTATATGTATGTGTACATACATATAATTCCTGAATTACCGTATATGTGTAATGTATGTGGCTGTCATATAGTATTCTGCTGTGCACAATACTTCATCAAACGTAGGTCATGTCCATAAAGTAGATCCAAATGTTCCTATATTACATCCGTACTGCACCCTAACATACACACCCGTATTGCAATTACCCCATAGCTTTGGTGTGTCACTCCCACCCTAGGTAAGGAACTATCGATTTTCTACATTATAATTAATCCGGACTATTATGAGCACCCAAATGCAAAATGTCAATGTTTAGGTGCAAAGTAAACAATTATATTTGCAATATTAAAGTACTAACCCCATGACCCTTTTGGATCGTCAACAAGCAATTCGGTAGCGGCAAAAGGGTACGATGCACATCCAAGAGTTCCCCTCCGTCGCCAACCATGTCTCCAAGGACCGTCTTATATGAAACCCCCTCCATGTGGCCTTCCTCCGAACCTCCTATTCTTCGAGCAGGCACATTATCCATTGCAATGGTACCCAGGGGCATGTCAAAGACATTTACAGTGAATGCCAAATTTTCAGCATATTTGAAGATTGCACATTTGTTCTCGTCTAAACCAATTGCATTGACAAAATTATACCATGCGTCACTGAACACGAGTGCATCGTCAACCATCGCGGGTTCGGTCATCCAGTATTGCCCTTTCTTCTGAAACAGCTCAAATGTTATCTTCCCCAGTATCACTCCATCCCATATTAGTCTCGAAAGCAGGAAGCCATATCCGATTGCGGGCTGAGAACAGATGCAGTTTTGCGATTTAAATGTATCAGTCATGCTAATTAATAAGTCAATGTTAACACAAAAAAAGTAGAGTACATCATTCACTCTTAAACTGTTTAAACATGCCTAACCGATTTTCAATTAACTTCATCGCTTGGGTACTATTCCGATGAGCAAACTATGTACGTACACGGTTGACGGCATACTTACCGGGGTTTCACTTGGTCCCCATGTGTTGACGGCAAACCCTAGAAAGTTATCAGATATATGTTTCAGATTGTTGGCAGGATTGTCTGCAGTCAGCCATGGAAGAAAGTACAGAACCTGTCCGTGCTCTCCGAATCGAACCAAACTAAATGTCATATTTCCTTCGTAACGAAACATAAGTGTCACTGTCTCTTCTACTCCACAAGTGACCCGTAGAAACCAGTCCCATCCGCGAGAAAAAAACTTTCCACTACGTTTGGACACCACATGCACCTTCCATGCATTGTTGCGTAATCCGATCAACTTAAGAACTGCAACCGTATTGTCATCCCCTGCCATATGCAGCTTCCTAAAAGTAGTCGGTATTTTCTACAAGAAAAACAATTTGTACGTCAAAGAATAGGGTTTGTCCGTGGTCCTAATCAACAATGGGAAGGTATTGTGTAGTAATATATCCATTACTCCCCATCTAACTTGTATGCACTACAACTGTCGGAGTAATTCCGGGGATTTCAAATGGCCTATAATATGTAAACTCCGGAAATATTACGAACAATATATTGAAGCTAAAAATGATTCACCCTTTCTTTTCCCAAACAACCACCTACTGCTGACTTACCAGTGTCTGACTTCCGGCCACCGTATTATCCAATCTGGTCACAAAGTATGGTATATCTGCTGCGTGTACAGATTCCTCTCCAATTGTAACCATTTGGAACTTCAACTTCTGCAGTGATATAGAATTGCATGAAATATATGATAATTTGGACAGAGATAGTAACCTAACCACATCCATTATACAGACAAACTGACTGCAGTTTATAAATTTAACGGTTTATCATAGCTTAAAAATAGTACGTTAGTATCAAGCCCCTAGAACACCTATATGAAGGTTTCTGGTTAGACTTGTACCACTAACCTCCACACCGAATGTCATGAAGTCGATTGGGTGTTCGCCAACCTGTATTTTGAGGGGCTTCTTCTTTGTTTCAGTCCTTGGTGAGATCGTGATTGTTATGGTTTAGGGGTTATACAATGACTGTGGGACTTCATTTATTGGGGCCACCCCATTCCCAACCCCCGTGTCTGTAGCACCCGGCCTAACAACATTTATATAAAGCGGGGCCCGCTACCAAATATTGGAGTGAGTTGTACTGTTCCCATTAACTTAACGCCATCGGTACCCATTCAAAGTATCACCTTTCCCCCACCAGGTCACCTCTATTAAAGGCAACCCCATACTGGATTTGACAATTGACATAAGAATTCATAAATGGAAACAGATAGTGCTCTGCATCGTTATCCAACAACGGCCACAAGAGGTCAGCAGTAGTACATTTTGGTATTACTTTCTGAGTTCTAGTTCAATACCATTTAAGTTGGCCACAAGTGGATTGGGGGACACATAATTTCATTAAACAGTCCGGAAAACGGTGAATTCTTGTCTACGACGGGCGTACGTTATGCCCCTTACGTCCGTTACCGGAGGGGCATAACTGTAATTTCACGTTCGCGGTAGGAATCTTCCATGAGTAGCGAAAAAACCCTTGTACTGCAGCGTGAATGGAAGGGCATAATGGACAATTCGTGGGGGTCAGTCAGACATGCGACGTGTCCTCGACGACCACCGCTTAGATGAGGGGAGAAGATTTATGAGTCTAGTATGGCATCTGAGTGAGATCGGCCAAGTCGAAACTCTGAACAAGTTGCATATTGGGGAAGTTGAAGCCCGTTGATCGTAAATCATCGTATGAGGAAGAATATTTTAGGTTTGAATCAGGGGGGGGGGAATCAGGGATTACGGCACCACCTGAATCACCGAGAACGAATTATTATACCATCCCCGTGACGAGGACGTCTACAAACACGTGGTCGGAGCGGCCTATTGAGACAACGGAGAAAGGTATGTCATCCGTATCTATCCATGGAGAGGATTGGCCGCCGTATCCATATCTATTCATAAATTGCAACGTTTAATTTATGTGGTAGTACCCTTTAGGGTATCTCCCACTGTAAGCCATAAACCTATTTATGGCCTACACCACCCTCCCACCTTAAGTTATATCCCAAATGCGAAGAAAAAAATTAGGGCTTCTCGAATATGAGAGGCCAAATTTGGGCTGAGAATTGGTAAACCAAATGTGGGACCTGCTGCAATTTTTTATATATATTTTTTTTCATTAATAACAAGAATTTTACATTTAAGAAAATTCATTTTTCCTATATACATGGGTTATTTATAATGTTACTAAATATTAAAATTACATCATTGTAAATATCTTGTTGAGATCTTCAATATGAGGCCAATATTTGATATGTTTAGAATTTTTAAAATAAATGTGTAATCATTAATTTTTATTATATACTTATTTTCATTTAACTAAATCGACTAGTTTTATTGATAGCCTCGTCAAAACCATACTCGGAAATATATTATGAGCTGGGACAAAGAGTACTACAATGTGAAATTATCAAATTAAATTATACCCGTTAGATGTGATGATATTTGATTTTGGCCTACGGTGGCATCACTGTTTTTTGTTGGTAGGCTAAAAAAGCATATTAGAGGAAATATTCTGTTTTTGGTAGGCTAAACCGATTTGACTTTTACCCTACCATGGGAGATGCTCTTAGGAACGCCACTTTGTAGTTTCTTTATCATGTTAATTGGATACATTTCTCCCAATGTGGTATGTAATCCGTAATACCATCTTCATCATGTTCTTGGACGTCTGAGGGGTTGAATAGAATTACAAATTATGTACGGTGCGGTGAAACCGAATAGAACCCCTGCTAATCGATTAGGAATCACTGAAGTCCCTTTCCTGGTATTCGAACTTATAAGTATTCGATACGTGAAACTGTGGTTGTGAATTTTACACCGGACTGGTTTGACGGTACCGAGTAATTGATGTAGGAGGCTGGGGAGTACCTGGAAAGGAACTGCAAAATGGAAGACGGAGAGAAGAGAGGTGCGGATGATTGTGGAAGGAGGAAAGCAGTGCATTTTATGATTGACAAGTAAGCAAATAACAGTGTTGGGATGTTGCAATTACCAGATAACCGCATGCTAGCTATTACGGTGCTTTTCTTTTGGGTGATAGGGTAACCAAAAATAGAGGCCAGCAGCGGAAAAACAGATTGTATGAGGAAGAAAATACGGTGAATTGTTACCGTGTTACTGTTTGTAGCTTTCTTTTAGGGGTTAAACCTTTCAACATCCCAAAACATGTTTGGTGTTAACATGCTTATAATGTTGGTTCCTCATTGTTTTATGCACACATGTATCAGGTCATTGATACCGCTGTTGAAGTGGCAATGGACAAGGCGGTTGATGACTGCAAGACGAAAGGAGTCATCATGAACAAAGGAGTCTTGCAGGCGAAAGTAATCAGTCTCATGATTACTATCAAGGAAGGTGCCATATTGATCCAAGAAAGCATACTCCATATGTCAAGTTAGGGAGAGAGTATTGTCAAAATATCCACCATAAGCAACAGCCTCCTGCAGTTATCGATACAAACAAGAGACTGTAAGGGTGGACTGAGTAGTTTCAGAGACAAATATATGGTTAATACATGATATTACCGGTTCTTCTTCGACGTTGCGGTTTCAAAATGGAATTGTCGGATCGTCTGCATGAATAGTAAAAGGAGGATGAGCATGGACTTCCACCGCACCATTCGGTGAGTTCGGAGGAGCCGGAGGGACCTCTGCTGGCTGATACTGCATGGGAGTTCCAGAGTTGCCTACTGGAAGGGGATTCCTCATGTTCATGGTGTATAACAGGCGGAGAGTGGTTTTAGGCATGCAAGCAGCAGTGAACGTCGAAACCCTAGAAAGAGGAATGTGGGATGGCGTCTGTAGGGTGGAGATAGAGGAAGTGGGTGGACTCATGGGCTTGCAATGGGAATTTAGGGTTTAGGAAGAACATTATTGGAACTAGGGCGGACATAAATAATATCAACGGTGGGTAACTGGGTTTTGTATTTCAGTTTCACACTGACCAGGCCGGTTGCCATCTCCAACCACAATGCCATTCAATTTGTACCAATATTGCCATTTGTGCCAAATCTCACTAGCCTCAATGGGGAGGGATAATATCCAGGACAAAATGGATGCATGCACATCGAAGACGGCGGGGTTAGGTTGGAATGACCGCTGCATTCATGGACCATCTCGTGGCTGGCAACACTTTGTAGGAGCCTATAATTATTGTTGATGGGGAATGGGGGATTGCGTGCTTCCCCATTTTATCTTGGGTTTAGGAGTGCAAATTGAAAGTGGAAACCGTTTGGGGCCTTTGGGCCTTTGTAGATCCAAGCACACGACCAATTCATCAGAAATTTTCACTACTAGCAATTGAGCCGATAGCCACAGGCCTCCTATTAGCCACATTTTTGTTGGGGTATCCTTTGCTAGAGTAGATCCCAGTCGGTTTTATTTTCAGTTTCATCAAGTGATATGGAAAAGTTTGAGTATGATAATGTATAACCTTTTTAGATACCAATATTAGTAAGTATATTTAAAAAAATTTGATTGAATAACATTTATATATATATATATATATATTTATATATATTTTATATATGCCATGATTAATTTGATGTTTTTTTTTTTCACATTGTACCTACAAACTTATCGATCGGTGAAAATCA
>BDJD01005893.1:108200-158608 GCA_002564525.1 Rosa multiflora
AAATGATGGTCTGGTTAAATTTGGACCTCCAAATTTGCTACCTCCAAATTTGCTATTTGGACCTCGCATACTTAGTATACCTCTTATTTACTTTTTAGCAAACTTGAAAAGCTAAGTAGACGTCATTATTTCTATCAAAACGCCTCTGATACTGAAATACATTAATTTGTTATTGTATTGAGTATCTCTATCTTCAACCATGAGAATAAGAATAAATCAAAATTACATGATATATTGCTCTGTTATTAAATGGTCTGTCGTCCACCTAAATTAATCAGAGAGTTGGTTCTCGATCTTGATTATTCGATTTTTATATCTCTGTCCTTATTTGTCTTATCATATAACTACACATAGTCTATTAATAGTTGATAAATTTTGGAGGTCCAGCTATCAAATTTTTAGGTCTAACTACAAACTCCGTGGGTTCCAAAAAAAAAAAACAAATAAAACAAAAACCTTTTTTACTGATAACGCACCCATTGATATCTTAACTGCATCTTTAGGTAAGTGGAACCTCCGTTCGTGACAATAGTTCGGGGTCAATTACCTAATATTTACATGAACGACTACAATATCGATAATTGAGAAAAGATCGAAATTCGACCATGTCGACATTTACATTGATTTATAGAGAAAGTTCCGGTCTAAGTACGTTTTTGGTAAACCCTTAATGGAAGTTCAGAAAGTAACATGGAAATAATTACTGAATTTTTATGAAAAGTTTGCATATTAAGTTACATATAGTATTTCAAAGATACATCGAGACTCTTAAAAGAATGGAATCATGAATGAAATTTCGACAACAGCCCATGTAATTTTTCATCCCTTCATGTACACATAGGTATACTATAAGTGAATTACGTATCGATCGTTGAACTTGCATCACAACTTTCATGTATCAACTAAATGTAGTGTCTAACATATAGTACTAAATTATTCCCACCATCCCTTCATACTTACCGTTGGTGGAGTTGAACTGGATACGCGCAAACACCAAACTACCCCTCATGCTACCCCATGGGAGGTTTGCTCTGTTTGCAGGGCTACTGGAGTAATTTCAATTAAATATACTGAAATAAAATAATTATGTATTTTGGGTTTTTTTTTTTTTTTCCCCATGGTAGGTTTGCTCGGTTTGCAGGGCCACTGCAGTAATTTCAATTACATATAATGAAATAAAATAATTATTTATTTTCGGGTTTTTATTTTTTTAAAGTTTGTTTCTTTTGGAAACCAGCGCAGTTAGCACAAGGTTAGGTTTTGGGTAGACGCTTCCCTAGACAGTATCGCGATCATATCTCTTAGGGAGTCGTACACGCTACCCTCTGGATAGCCGCCGTAGATCAAGGGGACAGTGAAACGAAGCTGCCCGTGGTCTTCACACAACTTCAACCGGAATGGAGCATCACCTCGACGTCAACTTCCCATATTTCTCAGTGATGGTTCGGCTGCCGACTCAGAACGTGGACAAGGCGGTGAGTTGTATTGTTGTTTATGAATTCGGTCATCTGTTTACGATCTATACGGATTTGTATTCCTGTCCTTGTAGAAAATTCCTCCGGCTTTTATGGAGAGGCACATGAGGGACTTTACCGGGATGCGGATCAAGCTGCGTTTGTCCGGACTGCGTCGGGTTCCGTACCGTATCGGCCTGACAGCACAAGGGGATCACCGGTGGATGCACGGAAGTTGGGAGTGCTTCATCGAGAAGATTCGTAACCACGAAGGGATGATGCTGTTGGTTTTCCGATACCACGGTCATGGCCGGTTCACAATACGCCGGTTCCGATCAGATGGGACTCTGATGTACAGAACCCCAAACCCCCCCCCCCCCCCCGCCCCCACTCCTTCGTCTCCGACGTCTGGGCCGAGGATGTCACTGTGGTAAGTGTATATACATAAATGGGTGACGTCAATCTAATGTCTGTAATGGTTTTCGATGATTATACCCGAGTAGTTTAGCATGTAGTATGAATTAGATCAACCATTATGTGTTGTGCTCAATCGCAGCCCACCATCCCAAGGGGTCGCCTATACGCTGCCATCCGCAATAATGGCGGTCCAGGACTGTGTCTCTTAAGGTGGGAGTCAAGGGAGGGGATGATATTCTGACATGTTGAGCTGACTAGAGGCGTAGGTTGCATGACTTTTGGTGAAGGGTGGAACAGATTTGCATCCCACAATCGGCTGCTTGATGGAAAGCGGTTTTGTGTCTTCACTTACAGGGGTGGCCTTGAGTTCCCCGTCCTTGTTTTCCACAAACGCAGGGGTACGTTGATGATGAATGTCAGCCAATTCGCTGCTGTCCCCCCACCACAACAAGTTCCACAGTTGCAGCAGGTCGATGAACATGCAGTGGTTCACCCGGGGATGCTAGAGGTAAATGCTGATGAGGCTCAGCAAGATATGGACATTGGCGGTGTAGAGGGGGCCGGTTTGGGGGCTTCTACTAATGGGCCTGTTTACGAGGACGTTGTCGGTGACTACCAACGCCTCCATCATTGTGATGTCAGGATTCAGCAACGTCATGGAGTAAGTTCAGTCTCGCTGTCAATAAACTTATTGTCCTTTCGATTTTAAGTTCCGGACCTTAACCATTGATCTGAAACACTGAATTTCGGTGCAGGCGTTTCTCACAAAAGATGCTCGTTATCTGTTTCCTAGAAAGGGTAACGCATGTGTTAAGCTGCAAAGGTCAGACGGAGCCTTGTGGGATATAGGGGTCACGCCTACGAACGACACTCACTACCTGACAAGGGGCTACAGTAACTTCAAGGCGTTCAATGGACGGGTCAGCTGCTCCGACTCTATATCATCTCAAACCGAATGTTCGTATTCGACGTATGAGGTAATGGTAAGCATGACGATTTGGACCGGAATTTTGAATGTTGTTGTGAACTTGGTTGCACTTCAGTTATGACTTATGACCTCATAATCTATTTTCGTCTGATCTGTAATGGAATGTAGGGCATCGAACTTATATCATGGTTGTGTGGTTGGGTTTGGGTAAGATGACCCAGTGTTGATATTGTATCTTTTGTGACATGTATGTATGGATCCTAATGGACATGGGTTGTTGGATCGTATGTGATATGTAATGTGTGAGGGGGTTCATGTATTTAATGTGCGATGGTCTGCTTTGATGCACAAGCCCATCATCGTTTGGTCTAACAGTGTAGTATCCGTAGTCGATTACGTAAATAGTACATTCTTACATATGTAGGCGGGACAAGTTAGACTGTTCATGCTTAGAGAGGATTACGTTTACGTAGGGCGTAAGACAATCTTACATATAGTTACGTAACTTACAATGCGTTAATATAATTACGTTGATTCATGGGCAGGTTTAGGGGCGAAGGGCCAAATGAGGACCCCTATCTATAACGATATGGGGATTAGTCATGGGCAGTAGGGTGTCTACTGTGATGGGGTCCAAGTTTGCAGTTGAAGTTCGTCATGAAGGGTTTAGGGTTTAATTTGATGAACGGATAGAGTTCTTCATATCAACAGTTGCTGGTAAACTTAAGATATGGGATATGCTCATTTCAATTTTTATCGTTACGTACAGCGGGCGCACTTCTAGGGGTTTCATGAATCAATACGTTATGAACGTACTGATATACAGGGTTTCGTGTTCGGGTTTACAGTTCATGGCTGATTTCATCATCACCATAATTCAGGTGGCTCAGGGTTTATGGGTTATATCGGGTTTAGGGTTTGGGCATTTCGGTGTGGAGTTTAGGGTTTAGAGTAAAGTGTTTAGGGTGGGTGGTATTCTACGGTGTAGGGTATTGGTATAGGGCATTTACAGGTTTACATATGTACACGTGGGTGGGGTTGGTGTGTTCGGTTAGGAGAGAGGTCATGGGTTTAAAAGCGAAGTTCGTAATCCGGCCGATGACCGTCACGTGTGTCAGTGAATGAATTATGTTAACACGCCAGTGACGTAATTACCTAAGCTACTGGAGATGACGTTGCCATGCTAGTGTCGTCACAACCACAGAACTGAATAAATGTAATGATGCCTCTGTGCTGTGGGGTGGCTGAGCAAAAAATGAGCCGTCACGTGGGGTGTGTGCATTAGTGGATTATATTAACTAACTTGGCAATATTGAAACCATAACGTCGTCGTATGCTTGGGGTCAATGGGGCCGGGAGGATCAACGGTGTGATCTGCGTAAAGAGGACCCACAATCCCATGTTTTACTCAAATTGGAGATGCAGAAGTAGGGTTTCTGCATCGGTGATCAATTGCCGGGAAACAGGTACATATGTTGGGGAGCGCGCCCAGTTTTGAAAGTGGACTGTTCCATATCACTTTAGGGGATACGTGGACGACGGTTCTTCCGTCTATTGGCAATGTTCCTTCTGGAAATGAAATTGTTCATCATTCGTAAGGGGTTAGTCACTTGATTCCCACACCAGCTTTGAAATCTCACACCAGTTCAGCACGCTTAAGTAGGACATCCAACCGTTGGTGTAGAAAGGGTCTTTTGTCATCGTCTCCACGGTTCAAAGCATTTACAAACTATATCTTCACATATGCTGATGAAGGTAGAACATCCTCCTCCTCTGATGAGGCCACATTTCCAAGTAATAGGTACCTTCAAATTGGATTGTAGTCATGGTTATTTATAATTCCTTGGTTCCTGCAGAACAATTGTTGCTTCATGGGGGAATAAGAGGGCTCTGCTGTACCGCGATGAAATCTCCTGCTTCGGACCTGTCAAATTTGTGGCCAGCTTTGTGAGTCTTCCGGCCATAACAACTCTAATATTCATTCGCCTATCGTGTTCGCTATACTGTCAATGAATCTATATGATTAGTTAGGTAATGAAAGTGGCCATACGGAGGCGATCTTATTCCAACAATTTACCAATGTGGCAGGTCAAAAAAATTTCTGCTGATGGATTGAACACGGCAGACTGTAATGAATGGTTTTTGCCTACGTACTTCTTGGTCAGTTGCAAATGTGATTGTGTCGTTCTGTTCTGTAATTGGCAGTGTTGTCGCTATGTTTGCTGTATATGTAACACCTTTGATCGGTTCTCATCATTAGGAGAAGGCAAACATGTATGGCGAAGGGGAGTCGTACTTTCGGGATTGTACGGAAAGTGTGTTGTAGTATTTAAAATAGCCATCTGAAATTAGTTTTGACCTGAATGTAGATTTTCCTGCCGATGCACCATGAAAAAAATGAGGGACATTGGTTGTTGATGGTTGTTGATATGCATAAGAAGGTTGCTGTGATTTGAAACAGTCTCCCTAGTTTCTTTGGCGATAGTCGGAGATGGGAAATTGCAATAAGAACTGTGGGTCAATCCTCACACTGAATCTATACTGTTATTAAGAGAACCCACTTTGTTAGTCAAAGTGGACGTGAAAATACACGAAGACCCCCGTACCATAATTTATTTTTAAATAATTTCTAATATTTGAATGGTATTATAGTAAATAATAAAAAAACTGATTATCAGTTTTTAAAAGAAAAACATAGGTTCCCACTAACCCATTTTGTACGTGGATAGCTTCCCACTACCCTATTATGCAGATAACTTCCCACTACCTTCATTTGCAGATAACTCCCCATATTTATCTAACTTCAGTAATTATCAAGACAAAAATATTACAAAAAATAAAATTTAAAATGAAAAATCTGTTTTACATATGCATAGCATATGTGGACAAGAGTAGTACTAATTTATGGTATGATCCTCCAATGACAATGTATTGCCATCCACCATGGTTAATGTATCCTCTGTATTGTTTGCAGCTGCGCCATCTTCACCATTGGCTTCGACTTTGAGAAGCTGAGGCTGAAAGGTGGCACTGACTTTGGGATGTTCGATCATGTTCTTGCTGACAATGTTCCAACCCAGACAAATGGAGTTGATTGTGGCGTATTCGTCATCCACACCATGATGCACTTTAAGACTAAGTGGACTAAAGGGGTAAGAATACAATTTACCACACCTAGTATGTACAATAGAACGATTGCTATTGTATGACAGACATCATTGACATTTTGAGAGTCTCATTTCTGATGCAGGACACCTCACATCACCTTCGATGCAACGTCCAGCTTAACTGTCTCAAGTTCCCCGCAAATGAGAGGCCAAAATTTACACTTAGGGAGGCAAGAGGATTTGCTACTGCTGGTGGCTTGGGCAGAAGTTTAAAGGATCCAAATGACATATTGGGAACCGTTGGATGCGATGCCATTGATTTGGCTGAGGTAGAAGAGGTGGGTGTTGGGTTGGGTGTTGGTGAAGATGGGTTACAGAGCTTGGCAGGAGGGAAGGATTATGTGACGGTCAAGGGGAATAAGGATCTCACCAACGCTTTTCCCACTGAACTCTTCCGTCAGTCAACCCTATATAGGGTAATTTTTGGAGACGGTGCTGGTTGTAGTTTGCCCGCCCGTCCTAACTTGAATGCGTCTTCTGTGACAGTGGAAACCGCCGGTCTTAATGACGGCTAGCTTAAGTAATGGTTGTGTCCCATGCTGCAATGGGACAGGGCCGTTACTGTGGCAACATTAATGTCATAGGATAGTTGTGCATTTTGTTGTTAACGGGTCTGTATCAGTCGTTATATGGAACCCATAAATTTTGGCCTGCTTCCAGGCGTTCCTGGTCAGAGTCATGGTCTATCCCACACTTACCAACTGATGGTAACGTAGATCCTGTCAGGAAGCTACGTAGTCCATAGTAGGGATTGATGTACTATATAACCAAATGCATGTACGATAACACAGAAGGTGAAATATGATGAACCTGTTTCTGATAACCGTTCGAATCAAACTGATGGATTAAGCCCAGTAACTCCACATATGCAGTTCAATGGACACCTTCATTTAGTGACCAATACGGCGGTTCAATACGTGGACACAGTTAATGAACCTCACCTGTTGGAAGGCACCCCTTCGGATGCCGGTTGTCGGAAAGTCACTACCTATAACACTATATAAAGGTGATGAACAGGGTGCCAATACAGCCAACCCAAACCGTTTATCCTTCCCATAGTCCATCCATCAGAGTACACCCTACAAAGAAACTCAAACCCTTAACACACATAATTCGACATGCCGTACTTTAACCCATTTTCTGAACCCGGAAGACGTCGACTGCACGCAAGGGCTGACGATGCTGACCTCGGACTACCGCGACACATATGGCAATACATTCTAATGTTCGTTTCCGCGGATGACTTGTTCACAATACTTGACTGCAGGATTGTCTGCAGGACATTCTGCACGCTCATTGATGATTACAATGTGTATTCCTGCATCAACATGGCTGATATAGGTGGCTGGAACGACATTCAATTACCTTTGGAAGCGGTTCAGGGTCGCCGCTTATTTGCCCTCCAATGCTTTCGGGCGAATAATCCGGAAACCCTGTTCCGCCATGCAGTCCGAACAATGAGGCGATCGGGCGACATTCGCTTGGCCATGCAGTTCCTAGTAATGGCATGCAGGGAGGGTGTAATCTTCAGAAGTAGCACTTTTAGGTGGATTTCCTACCATGGACCAGCGTTTTATGTCTTGAGCATGTTGCAGATAATATGTGGAAATCCGGACGTCCAAAGGGCCGCCGTAGGAAAGTTGGTCAGTCGATTGGACTGGAGGCAAAGCGGGTGGAGTGCAGAGTCCTGTCGAGAGTTATGTGACTGGGAGGTGTTTGTGGGAGGACCGGCGCACCCTGATATCAGGAAACACATTCCCCCTGACGGTCCCACCCTTCCAGACAGATGTAGAGATTGCAGTCAAGAGAATTTCGGCCGTCCAATGGGTGAAAGAATGTGGTATATCGATGGCGACACCAACAAAGGAGAGTGCTGTGATAGATGCAAGTGCTTGGTCGACGCGGTGTTCTTCTCCTGCCAATTATGGAACTGGGCGGCATCGAGCGTGGACAGATTGGGACAACCTCACAGTGAGGACGACGAGTACCCCTAATCAAGGCATTTCCCAAAATCGGATATCAAGCATTTCTGTCTTTTATGTAATCCGTATTTGGAGCTACAGTTTAATTAGAATATGTTGTTTTCTTCATGCATGTCGTTCATTACATCGTACAACAATTTGGTTTGTATTAAGTAGTAACATTCAGATAAACGGTAAATCTATCATTCCATTTTATAATGTTCATGCATCCCATTACTTTTGTAATCGGTCATAGCAAAGACTATATCAAAAGTGTAGTCAGAGATGGCATGAATTATAACTTCAAGTTAATGCAATATGATCAGTATTCGGATTCCGATACAACAAACACTTCGGGGATAGGGGAACAAAAATCAACAATTCTCCACAACCTAACTTAACTGCAATGGCTACTAACCTATTGTCAGACTCAATGATGCAACACATGAATCATAGTTGTCACTGCTTTTCCCCGAATGTACAAATTTTAAACCTACCTGGCTTCAAAATGTTCTGATCACAAGTACATCCATATTCATCACCTTCCCTGTATTGTTGTCGTAAAAAAACCATAAGGAGGGATGCACCCACTTTCTTTCGGTTGATCATTCTTATGAATTTGATGTGTTCTGAAAAAAAACGGGTTAGACTCATTTGAATTGAACCCCACCTTGCAAATTTTCCGGCACATATAATTAAGCACATGGAATACAATAGCAAAGCGAGGAACCTAAGGCCATCTCCAGTAAGGAGGGGCTATATTGGGTCCATGACTATAATGTAGCCCTCAGAAATATTATTGTTTATTCATGAACAAGTGAATCATCTCCAGTAAGGGAGGGCTAAATTTTAGCTCTTTCAAGTATTTTATGATTTTACATTATGTTTTATAATTTGTAGGATTTTATTTTATTTTAATAATATTATAATTTAGACTAAAATTAATTGTTGAGGAAAAAATAAATTTTTAAGATGTATAATTGGATTAGGTATGTATGTTGTATTATTGATAACATTTTTGAATAGATGTTTTATGTTTTAAATTTTTAAGTGCCACGTGCCATTTCGGAAGCAAAGATGTAGATTCCCGATTGAATGATACAAAATATTACATAAATAAATATTACATAAACGTCATTAACATGATACAAAATAAATAAATTAAAAAATACATGCACTTAAAAGAAACTAATTTATATAACTAAAATTCATCTTTATAAAATATAAAATATAGATATAAATATATATATAATATTAAGTTATTCTTAATTACATACCGTTGGATTGCAAAGGTTATTAATTATTGGTCATTTGATCAAACCATGCATTGCACCACACCCCTTAAATGGGGTGATTTCCGTGGGTCCCACCAAGGGCTAAAGGGCCACCCATAGGGCTACATGTAGCTGTCTCCACCCCCCGCTTCACATTTGGCCCTTTGGCCCTTCTCTTGTTGGAGACCATATGATAACAAAAAGGGCTATAGGTTACCATATAACCCTCATATTGGAGATGGCCTAAGATAACAGTTGTTATACAACCATCTACAAACTATTCATTCGATGGACGAACATAAAATAGTAGCTTAATATGTATGTCCGAACCGACTGGACAATTCATCTTCTGATTCCTCTCCGTCCGATGTGGCAGAATCAAAATAGAGAAGGTTAGAGTATCGAAGCCCCCCTTCGTCTGACTCCATGCTAATATGTACTTTAGACATACAGTTTACGAATCCGAAATGCATGTTCCTAACAACCAACAGGTTATTATAGGTACTTATCCTGTTTCACTACCTACTTCAGCCAAATTGTAATTCACAATGTAGACCGGTTCTAATATGTACTTCAGTCAGTTAACTTAAAGGCGGATGTTAATTATACAAATTATTCTGTCTCAACCAAAACAATTACTAATCTTCCATAACTGCTATACAACTGCTGCTGCTATTTTTCATGTATTGTACATGATTAATAACAATGCAAACAAGGGCGACATAACGCATAATAATAAAACTGGACTGACATTTCAAATGTAAGATGTGGAATGCTGTGACTCTCACCTGTTCAGACGAACCAAATAAGTTTGCAATTACAGCGGCGTTTGCTTTACTCCACACTTTCGGTATCGGACTGCTTTAGTATCAGTTCTTCTATATCAAAGTCTGTCCTACAATTAAAAAAGGTGATGGTCCGTATAATTATATGCTGGAATTTGGTTGTTTCACTGAACTGTATCCCATGAGCCACAAAAACAGGAAACAACCAACGCAACGCAATACATTGAATTTATCTGTGTTCAGTTGTATTCAGCTTCATGTTATCAACAATAACAGCATCAACCAAAACATATCTGCAGACAGGCCCAATACAAAAATAAATCCCCTGCTCCGAATTTTATATTATAAGGAGTATTAGGAGGTACTCCTAAACACTAATTCATTCACCCAATAAACATTCCGATACTGCAGTCATGCTTATTTTGGTTGGAAATATATTGCTTCACAAAAATGCTGCTATTCAGAGTCCGTACAAATGACCTAAGGGTTAATTCAACCACATAATGCATACAGCCAGTAAATGAAGCCACCAATCAATCACACAAACATAATACATGCAATTAATTAATCCCCTGAATGCATCTCATCCTTTTATAGACCTGCCACATCCAGATTCACTTTCATAGTCCCCGGATGCATTGACATTAAGGTTTCTTACTTACCCGATCTAAACGCCTTCCAAATCTGAAACTGGTTACAGCGACCTCATATTATCCAAACAAACTGGGGAACTATAAATCCTCTGGGTTCTGCGGTCTGCCGGCGCTCGGAAAAAACTTCATCCATGTCGGGTCACAGTAGCCTCCTTACCCAGGTCTACTCACCACTGTAAGCAACACGCATACGACGTGGCTGCTTCTGTGACATCATGTCCTTGGTCGGCAACATTAACTGCCGCGGGCCCAGGTTGGTGATAGTTCTCCATTTGACTTCCACTTAACGTCATAAAAAAACGAAACTAGAGGTACGACAAATGGTTTGGGCTTTTATGGTGGTCAAAGTTTGCAGGAGGGTTTACAATCTTATCATCTGATAACTGAAAATTTGGTGTTCCGATGCAATTTTGGGTGCGTAATTATTGTGATTCACATCAACGCAGGCAACCAAACATACAGTTCGCAAACATATTCATCGGACCGGAATTATTTCACGACAACAGAACCCCGGGGGTGTAAATATATTAGGTCAGAGATGCAGTTAGTAAAAAAAAACTCAAAAAATAGGGATGAAAATGAGGTACTGACATAACATACCTTACAAATACATTGTGTAAACTCTGATCAAGCCTTGGGTATGTAAGTAGGCTAAGCATGGGAAGGCCAAATTGGATGGGGTGGTAATGCACAATAATTTCACAATAAAAAGTGATGCACACTAAAAAGTCCCTATATATAGGAGGGAAGAAGTCCAAATATGGAAACCGGCCCTACATAATTTCATCAACACTGGTCTGAAATTATAAATGGTCTAGACATCATTATTTTAACCCGATGCATCCGTCCAAAGTCCAAATTATAATTATTGTTACTCGTGTTACATAGATAAGCGAACGAGGAGGTTGAAAAACTCCCGTCAGTAAACATGAGGTGACGACCATTACGATTACGATTAGCACGGTTAATTTAACTATCCATGACAACGGTTATTACCACTAATGTATGAAGTTTTCCAGTGGCTACATCGTAGGCGGAATAACAGTGGCGGAACCAGGATGCAAAAGTGGGGTGGGCTAATCTAAGGTTGCTCATAAAATTATTTTTTTTTGGGTCAATAATGTTTATAAAAATTTTAAGAGACTAAGAATTAAACAAGGAATTTACAAAAATTATATAAAGAAACACTTATACAAAATTTACAAAACAATGAAAGAAAATAATAACCAAGAAGAAGGAAGGGAGAAAACAATAAGGGAAAGAACAATAGAAACAAGATAAGAAAATATTGTAAGCAAAGAAGAAATGGAGAAGAAAATGGGTGAGAGAAAAAAAACATAAAAAGAGGCAGAAAACACAAAAAATTGGAAAAGTGGGGAATCGAACTGGTGATAGAAAGGTTAAGTATCCAACAACTTAGGCAACTGAACCAACTGCAACTCCATGCAAAGGGAACCACATATACTATATAAAACATATGAATAAATTTGGGTTGGGCTATAGCCCAAACAGCCTCTAACGTGGTTCTGCCACACGTGGATATGAATGAAAAGGATCGTTACGATGTATGCTTAAGAAGGATTACAAGTGGTTGATAAACCCATTAAAAGGATGTCTGTTAAACGACATGATTCGTAATAGTTGACCAAACGAATTATTTGGTTAAATATATACAAAATACCAGCTCGGTTTACGAAGATGGTGACCCCGAAAAAGTATAAAATGTTTGACTCTGGGGTTGAGGAATGCACATGCTCTGAGCTACCGAAGTGGAACAATTCATGTCACTCTATCCGAAAATTAAAATAGTTTTTTTTCTTACTGACACATGAGAGGTAACCACTGGGCCAACATTGCCAATTGCCAAAATAAGAATGCACATGCAAGATGGTTTGCCCTTCCCATGGAGATTTGAACATATTTATGACCCCAGAGCTGTACTCTGTAGGAGCATAAAAAAGGAGGTTAGAACTATGTAGGTGTATAAAAACGAGGTTTGACTGTTTTGGTGTTTTCGGGGCAACCATAACAGTTAGGCGAGCGAGTTTCATTGCAAAAGGGCAGTTGAAATGAGGTCTCCTCTACCCAAAGTTAACCGAGTAATACAACGTCTTATTAATGGGTGGGTACCGCCCCTCTAAAGGCAGAGCGGCCTGTAATAAGTTGTTGGTACACCTACGTTAATGCATTCGTATTATGACCATGTCGTAGTTGTTGTGGGAGGGGACGCAAAGTTTAATTTGTTCATTTGTTAGAAAGTACACGTCCGCACCCCTCTCATCTTAAATCATAGGGCCCGTCTACATATGAAAACAAAACAGCAAGGACGGCCCTACATCTATATAAAATTATGTATTTCTTTTACACAATTGAGCTGTTGATTAAAAAGTCGAGCAAAGGTGTTATATCCAAACCAGATATTTTATTCTCACCTGATTTCACGGAGGATTTTTCAGCAGGAAGTCATTCACAACTTCAAATGGGTACCAACTAGACGTACGTTTTGGTTTTAAACAGAAGGGGTATACTTTAAGTAATTTGAAGTTATATAACTAAGTATTTTACAGACAGGAGGCCATGGACAACACAAGAGCCGGATTCGGCAATCTATTTGCAGATACAATCAAAAGAAATGGCCCCGCTGATTAAGGAAAGGTCGATCGCAGACAAATCCTCAAACATACTTCAACAGCTTGGATCATTGTAGAATGTCCCATGCCTCAACAAATAACAAATACCATTACAACATGCACCGAAAGTAGATACAAACAAGACCAAAATCAAACTATCCTTCACAGAACTTGTACGGTGGCAGTGATGATCAGTGACGCCCAGGTGTGGGAACGAAGGCTTTGGTCAAGTACGGCGAGGTATTACAACCGTGATAGGAAGGGGCGTACGTAGCGGAATCGTTGGCCGGAGTGGTACTAAGTTGGACAATAATATGATAAACATGTAGCTCAGGTGATATGGTCATGGTAATGAAACATAAAACTCCGAAATATAAAACATTACATACTTAAATATATGTCGACAGGTCATTTATCGGGCGCTAGGCAAAACTATTGTAACCGGTGTCTTCCGGAAGCATCTGATGTAGTCTACTTGACTGCAATCGTCGTCTGAGTCCAATACGACGCGATCATCGAAGGTTTGGGATTGAATATTAGCAATAGAACTGGGATGACTACGATCAATGTCCCGTTGGATGAGGGTTACTGGACCCATGGTTAAAATAGGAGTTTCATTAAGTGCGTTCGAAGGTACTGGCAGATCCGGAACCTTTGAAGCCTCCATGTTCGCTGTATCAACCCCATCAGCTTTAGCGCTCATGGTATATAGACAAGGACGGGAGGGGACGGGAGGGGGGATGTGAATCAGGAGGAGGAGGGCGACCTGTATGGGTGATGTTATTTTATGGCGTGTGGCGATGCTGTTGGTCTTGTTGTTGGGTAATATGGTGATGATTGTAGAACTGACAACAAAATTGGTGAAAAGTTATGGGCCCCACATCACAGTTATGACCCCCACATCAGAACTGTGACCTGAGATGTGTAAAGGAGGAATGGGTATTGTCATATGTGGTGTCAACGGTAATCTCTATGTACGGTGACCTCACCAAGGGTTACGTAGATGACCCTAGAAAATCAGCATGTCATGTGTCCAAAATAACTTTGATTACTATGTTTTTTGTGTATGGGTCAACTTCGCGAAAAGTACAAATACTTGCTGATAAATAATGTAATTACAGTTAAGGCCAACGTGGATGAAGTGGATACGCATTTCTTAGGCCATGTTGGCTGAATCCTGAATAATTTGTAGGGATGCATGTAAATGGAACGTTTGCAATTGTTAGGGTGTAGTATGAACTCAAATGGCCGTACCGATTACAGAATATGTATGGGGGGGGGAGCGGCTGGAATTCGCCCTATGTACGGTGCGCCCGTGTGGGTCAGGACGTCGTGGCTTCTTCTGGTCCTCAAGATTTGAATTAGAAGGGCAGCGTTGTAATTGCAGCGAAAATATCAAAGTATCAGTTAAATCGCTGCCGTCAATGCGGAGGGTGGAGGGTATTCAGGTAATAACCCGAACGAGGTCAAATGCAGGTTAATGGTTACGGTGATGGAGAAACAGCCACGTCCCCTTTCAAATTCTTAGGAGACCAGCCTCGTTGTAGTCCCAGCGGCCACATAGTATACCTGTTAGAGGAACCAAGGATCCCGGAAAAGAGTAGCCATCATCATCGATAAACAATGGTGTAAAATTTGTAGACCACTGAGAGGAGATCGATGAAGTGAAACATGCGACGACATTGTCCCTTGACTAAGAGAAGATCGAAGAAGTGAAACATCCGACGGCATTGTCCCTTGTATCGGATTTTTGAGGCGCTTAGAGAGTCGCTTGGATCTGGTAAGTGTGTATAATGATGAGACGCATGTCAGGGGATTTATTGACGATAGTGTTCTCTAAAGATTCAGTTGTTTAGGATTTATTGAAAGATTCAGTTGTTTAGCCACCTTTAGATTGTAAGGCAGCGTTGGTTTTATGTAAACGATGTAAATAGCAGAGATCGTGTGAGGGTATGTATTCCCATTGATACAGATAATTACATAAATTAATGTCAATGAACCGGGTGAATTAAAACTTCCTAGTAATGTAAATGTTAAAGTAGGGAATTTATTGATGAAATGTCGTATCAGTCATGTTTTGGTTGATGTTGTAAAATGCATACGAAGAACTCAGTCAAGTTTTGGTTGATGTTATAAAATGCATACGAAGAACTGAAAAGAGACAAATGCTATATATTGAATTGTGCGGAATTGCAAGGAATGAAAATGTCATGAACCTGAATACAGTGTATGAACTGAATTAATTTGAACAAACTGAGTTGTTTGCAACCACTAACTGTATTACAGTCTTAGTTTATGTTTTGTTTTCAGTACGGAAGTTATATAGCCCATGCCTATGCTATAATTACTCAATATTATAATCTGTTTGTAGGAGGAAGGGTGATTAGGAACAACTGGAACCAAAGGTATAAGGGAACTGGGTAATGGTTGAAGTTGATGCAGGGAACTGCTTGTCAACTTCTACAACCACAAGCAACGAACGCAATCGACATCAGTTTATTATAATAAGGTATCAGAAGATTTTGTTGCAATGTAATATTTGTGTTGTTGGTATCTGAAAGTAGTGCTCATTATGATGTATGGAGACCTTGTCTTGGTATCTCATAAGATAACCATTGGAAGGGAAATATGAATCTACCATGACCTTGCCGTAGCTTCATATTAGCTTTAAAATAACAAAATACAGCTGTGAAAATTTTGGGAGTGATTAGTTATACCCAGACACTGTAAATAGCAGAAATTTTGGGGGGGGGGGGGGGGGCTGCTTAATATCAAATTATGTGGTTATTGAAAACGGGTATAAATTTGAAAGTAGGCGACAGACCAATAAACTGCTGTATTAGTTAAATGTTGGTTGATGTTGTTATAAAATGCTTTCTGATAACTGAAAAGAGACAAATTCAATGACTTTGTGCCTGAATTTCATTATGTGGTAGAGTGATAATTTTTCCAAACTTAACCCTTTTTGGGAACAAAGTGAATTTAACAAACTGTGTTGTTAACAACCAGTAAATGTAACGATTCCTAAAAGTTTGTTTTACAGTCAATGTTTGGGTTATGTTTTAATGGCTGATTTGATATTGCCCATGCGTATTGTCTAATTACTGATTATTTAAAAATGATTATAGGAAGAAGGGTGATTGTGAAGAACTTGTTGCAGGGAACTGGTTGTCCACTTATATAAGACACGCAGAGGTCGCAACAGACCCAGTTTAATTTTTGTAGGTACCACAACATTTCCTGTAATGTAGTATTTTTCTATTTGTTATGTTGGTATTTGAAAAGAAGGGTATCTGACAATAATACTCATTATCATGTTTTGAGATAATGCATGTCTTTGTTCCCGAAAAGATAAGAGGGAAATCTGAAACATTGACTATGTTGAATAAAGGTTGGAGTGATATAAGCCATGTGCATGCAACTACTCATTACTTAAATTTGGTTGTAGGAGGAAGGGTGATTGTGAAGAACTGAAACTGAAGGAAGCATATACGAGAATTTTGAAGCAAGGGATTTGGTGGTGTTGATGCAAATTGTTCAAGTGAGGTGAGGTGCTGAAACTGATAGCACTCTATATCACAGACGGTGAGTACGGCTAGTAGCATTGTTTGAATTTGAGTATGTCGCCGTAGTGATAATGTATAATCCCTCAAAAATAAATGCTGCAGGTTGTGTGGTGGTTTCTGAAGATTACGCATTGTCTACTTGATATAGCTTTGCATTTAATGTGTTAATTTTTAAACACGGTAACTGAATGAAGTATATGCGATGACTTGGATGGTGGATGCAACATATTAAATGAATATGTTCAAAACAAGGATTGGCAAGTATCAAAACCGTAGATCTAATTAATTCAACATCTATTTAAACAAACAAATGAATTTTTACTTTTTCATCATGTCAATAATAAAGTTTATTTAAAAAAGTGAGAGATGTAACGTGACGACAAAGTTACGGTGTTTTATAGTAATTTAAATTGTTAATAACATTGTGAATATCTAAGTTAAGTTGTTAGTGAACTTGTGAATATCTTCAATTCAATACTTTTGCATTGGTCATGAAATCTTTTTCACGCATAATTGATGTGTGCAAGCCAACTGATTGAGGGTTGAGTATGATGTACCCCAAATCACCAGCTTTGGTGAAAGACGCTTATAACCCTCATACTACAGCAGGGTCGTCATTCCTCAATAAAGGGGTACTGCTGTAAATTTGCTTCACTACATTATCACTCCTACAATTCGACTGCCACATCCATGATCCATGCAACAAACCATTGTAACCCATTTGCCAAAAAAAAAAATTAAGAATACCCTTTGTAACCCTCATCCCACCTCCGAATACATGGAGTCAGTCTTTCACTTGAAGTGGGGTCAGCATGAGATGATTGGAGCCGTCTAACTAAATGCGATTGGACAACTCTGCTAAATATATGGATGAAGATGACAGGATTACTACGGCTCCAATTGTCCATTAAACTATGACCGGTGACCCACTATGAACCCCACCCTAATTGTGCTGGGATTCGTGTGATACAACCCCCTGATGACATGTGTACACCTATTTCAGTGGTGTGAAGGCATGTCAATGGCTATGAAGGAGAATATGACAATTATGTGTATATTGGAATGGGACTCATATCCATTTGTGTGTAGGGGGGTTTTTTTTATTAAATAAATAAAATTCAATCGAATGAGTTTCACACTATTTCACATATTTATGTGAATTTTTATATTTATTTATAGTGTGAATGTGTAATATACTAATCGACATACACTGCGTCGTACTTAAACATAACATTAACTCCACTTTAATCAAATGTTGGGCACGTTTACTTACTTGGAATGGAATGGAATGATTACGGAGTAAAAACACCCCTGTATTTACTAACACATAAAGGAATCGGAATGATTCCGGGTAAAAAAAATTTATGTGTTTACTAACACATGAAGGAATCAGAATTGGTGTAGGTCCCACCTATTTATCAGGAATCGCTTCCTGAATATTCAGGAATTTGATTACGAAGGGGGGAGATGGGTTTAGGAATCAATCCTCCGTAATCAATACCGATTTCTTTCTTCTCCCATTCCATTTGTCTTCGATTCATGGTTGGTTTCCATTCCAAGTAAGTAAATGTGGCAGTTTTAAAAAAGTAGCGCAATAATGCTGGTCTTAGTAGAACGTTGATTAAAGGAAAGAGGAAATTGTGTCAAACTACAAGGTTTTGCATTTTGATGTAAAAAACAATGGCATTCGTGGCTTGTTTTGCAGTTTCCCCATGCCAAGACCTAAACCCCTAGACCCTAAGCCATAAACCCTAAACCTTAAACCAAAGGTAAATGAAGAAGCCTCGTTATTCAAAGCTCGCTGCAGTATAGTAGTATATACGGATTTTGTGTATTTTGTACTAGGGTATCCAAAATACAGTTCAATATGGTATATAATATTTGGTAAATATGAAATTAAGACCTACAACAAAATCTACAGACAAGAAATAAAAAAGGAAAAAGGAAAAATATAAAAGAAATGAAAATTTTGAACAAAAAAAAAAGAAGGAATAGAAAATAACACTAATGCAATTTAAAAAAAAAAAATGTACGCACCCAAGTCATAAGGGTGGCTTTTGGTTAGTGGAGCCTACAATAGAGAATACCCTATTTTCAATTCCGTGGCTTCACCGTATGCAATGAGTTTTAAATACGGTTATTCATATCCTCTAGAGCAAAATATACAGAAAAATAACTGTGTCCTATGAGGTTTATGCTAGTAGTGAGGCCTGAACCATGACTGAATGAGCCTCGAGGGTGTAAACCTGGAAAGCATGTGAACTCCAAACACTCATTAGAAGATGACAATTTAGAGATTTCAGTTTCAGTATTTTAGCATATTACATAGGAATGCAGACATTGCGCTAATTCCTAGTTAGAAAAATACCTTAACAGCAATGCAATTGTCAACGCTGTCAACTTAAAAAGTTACTTTATTATCTTAATGAGCAATCAAAAGTCATTAACAAATCCTAATACATTTCTGATGGCCTATTATTATATACTGTCATAAATAATTTTAATATTATTCAAATAGATTATATGAGAGACATAGCAAGCGTCGTTAGGCTACTAGGTATACAATATCGTAAATCCCGGCTTAATGTATTGGTAATAGATAAACTGTTTGTACTTAACTGTAGTTATAATTATGTTACCTGAATTTTTTACATGGCACATACAGAGTTTGGTCAAGTAGCCAGAAATCACATAAACTCGCTAACCTTATTTACAAAGAACAGTATATGATGTTTGCTTCATTTCTACTGTTTTTCAGAAATCGGTCGCAATCTCATATTGTTACTATATGTTAAGCGTCTCCCCAATGCAAAATTGTATTCATTTTCGGATTGGACTCTAGTAAACTTTGTAATCAGATTTTTCCATATCTATATATACACTCCAATATGTAATTGAACCTTGGTGACCCTTGACCTATGCCTTGAACTATAAATTGAACATTTTACCTTGCAAGGATGAAAAATGTATCTACGAAATCATGTTTTATTGGGAATGTATGGAGATAATAATGATCTCTATTTAAGGAGAGGCTGCTATAACAGGCTGGGTCGCTGGGATCAATAACAGTTGTCTCATAAATCGGTGCGCCCGTGCGAGACCACGTCTTCCCAAGAACGGTAACTATTAATGTCGTGCTGGTGGAAATACCGGTTCAATCCCTAATAGTCGCCAAGGATAATCTAGATAGCGCTGGAGGGAGAATATGGTAAATGTAAGACCCAATATGGTAAATTGACGACAACCATCGATTAACGTAATAAATTCTGTCAAACCGATTCCAGAATCTGAAAAGATATGCGATAAAATGAGCAGCAACCGTCGCAGCCCCCTGCTTCTTCCCCAAATTGAACTCCAATTCGCTCCATCTACAATATCAGTCCGGTGCGGCTGCCACATTCGCATCAAGCAATCTGAAGGTCTGTTTTACATGCTATTGTGTTTTCCATTTGTTTAAGTAGATTTTATTCATCACTCCATGGTTAAGGAATGGTTGTTATATTTTGTGATTATCTGCTATATTTTCAATTCCATTTTCGGATTTTGACGCAGTCACGGGCGATTTCAGTACAATGTTTGACCCATGCTTCATTGTTGTTGTTCGGTACCCGGGACAGAACGTCGAAAAGACGGTGAGTTCTTCGTTGGGATTGGACTACTATTTGGTTTTCTGCTGTTTATACACAGTGAAATTAGGATAGTGGTTTGCTGTCGGTTTTAGTAGATCGGGTTTCGATTACAACATTTTCTACGAAAATTATGGTTATTTCTTGGGGGGGGGGGGTGGTTGTATAATTTTTGTGGTTCATTTTGTAGAAAATTCCACCCCTGTTCAGTAGGCATCACTTGCAGGACGATGACACTGACGTCGCTCGACTGGTCTTGGATGGATCACGGAAGTGCTCATACTATGTCGAAATTATGCGACAAGGGCGGGACCATTGGCTGGGTTCTAGTTGGGAGAGTTTTTTGGACAATGTCCGAGCCGGTCAGGATCGAATGGTGCTGCTACTCCAGTATAGACGCAGCATGAAGTTCCTTGTGCGCAGGTACGATGTCAAAGGGGCTTTGATGTACACTTCTCCCAGACCCCGATTTGGTTGCCCACCTCCCAAATCACCACTATTTCAGGGGTATCCGACGTCTTCGTTTCGGACGTTTGGGATGCCTCTGTCACTGTGGTAAGTAATAATTTGCCTAAAATGGTATGCTTTAAGTCGTGTACTTCTATAACCTTTAACTCAGTGCAATTGTTTGGGTGCATTTGACAATGTCAGCCTGTTGTACCAAGAGGTGTCATGCATGATAGACTGATTGCGGATGGGGCCCCTGCTCGGTGTGAACTCCAATGGGAGATGGTGCCTCCATGCCTCCAGCAGGTCGACATTACAGGAGGACGTAAGGAGCTGCGGTTCGCTTGTGCATGGGAAAGATTTCACTTCGAGAATCGGTTGGACAAACGTCGGTGCTGTGTGTTCACCTACCTGGGAAATCTACGTTTCTCCGTTCTTGTGTTCGACACTGTTCGAGGTAACCTGTGCACGACGCCGCTGCAATACACCCAAGCTCCAGCTGTGCCCCCACATTTTAGGGGTAATGAGCACATGCAGGGTAATGAGGAGCCTGAGGAGGACCATATGGATGCGGATAGGGCACAGGGGGAAGAAGACGAGGAACAGATCCCGGATCAGGATGTTGAAGATGAAGATGAGGAACTTTATATGGAACGGGTGAACCCAAGATGGCGTACTTTCAGGTCGGACAAATGCACAATTCAAAGATGTCACTGTGTAAGTATTTTGGTACAATATTGAGCATATTGCCTTAATCTATTTATCACCCTGCCCTGATAAGATGTGCCATTTTTTTGCATTCCAAAATCAACTCCCAGCATTAATATGTAATGTTGAAGTTCTATAAAGTATGCATGCATTACAAATATTTTATGAATGTTGCGACAAATTGGGATGGTGCTGTTATTGTAGTATCTGCCGGCCAAGTTTGCTCAGGCCACATTTCCCAGAGGAGCAGTGTGAAGATAAAGGTCCAGAAATCAGATGGACGTGTCTGGAGGATGAAAGCCGTCCCATCCAATACCACTCACTACCTAAGTGCTGGGTACTCCAAATTCAGGGAGGCTCTGAAACTGCCCATAGGGTCCACAATCGAGCTCCATGTGGTTGACCGGAACAGACTAGTGTTCGAGTGAAGTGCTGGGGTGGGTGTGAGTCGTGGACGTCCTTTAATGGTGCCACAGATTTATAAACTTTATTATGGTGTTTATCTTTCTGCCCATGTGGTGGTTTCTTATATTTTTGAGACATTTCGTTATCTTGCTTTATATTCGATCGGACGATGCTATTAGTATATAATCGTTAACTAGGTTTTAATTACTCCTTATAATGATATTAGTCCATTATGGTCGAGTTTTCGTAATCTATATATGAAGTAGTTTACTTATTTCAACCAGGGTTATTACTCTTGTTATGTGAAATGAAATTGGTTGTTGTGTTAAGGCAAACCTATAGACTTCAGTCCTCAATTAATTATTCTATATGAATAAAAGAAAATTTAAACCCTAAAAAAACCAAAAAACAAAAACAAAAGAATATTATAACTATACTATATTTCTTTTTGTTTCATTTCCAACTAAAACTATCATTATTGAACTGTGTAAGTTTACCTCCAAAGCTAATTACATCCTACACATGACGAATATAAACCCATTGGTCGGCGGTAACAAAACCCTAATACTAGGGGTGTAAATGAGCCAAGCTGGAGCGAATATGAAACTTGGTATGTTCGGATCCTTTGTTTTTTATTGAGCTCGTAGTGGGCTACAAAATTGAATTTTTTTGTCCATCATCAAGCTCGGCTAGGCTTGAATATTTTTCTTAAGCTCGAGCAAGGCTTGGCTCGGCTCAATTTAGCGGACGAGCTCGAGCTTGAATAAGCACGTCTTCGCTCATTTGACTTTAAATAAAAAAATAAAAAATAAAAAATAAAAAAGGAAGAAACAAAATTTAAAATAATAATCCAAATTTTATGTTTCTCCAGACACGAATCCGTTAGGTGAAACTTAGTTACACATATAAACTTATATTTATATATCATACACTCCAAAGAGCAACCCCTATCAATTCAAAGAAAATGGAAAAACCGACTGTTGGAAGAGGTTTTTACAATAAATTATGAGTGTGGTAAAAAATTTAGCCAATTTCACCATATTTTCGAAGCCGATCGAATTGGTCAACCGTAGTCACTTGTATGATTTCTTGGTTAACCGATGGCATGACGACCGCTAAACGTGTTGATTTTTTCACAGCACGTTTGTAAATATTTCATCGATGGATGTGTGTGGACATGAGATAAAAGCAAAATAATTTTAATTACAAACACATTGGCCTATACCAATTTTCTTCCTAAAGTTGTATGAGTTATACATTACATTTAAAATGTTGAGGATCATTCTAAAGCAACCATGAGGTGGAAAATGAATTCGGAGAAACCAACCACTCGCTGTAGAGATTGTGATGTTTTATGGTGGTTGTAGAAAATTCAGCCAATTTGGTTCTCGTTTCGAATTCAACTAGGTCAAACTTAGTTACTCTTATAATCTTATATTTATATATCATACACTCCAAAGAGCAACCCCTATCAATTCAAATAAAATGGAAAAACCGACCGTTGGATGAGGTTTTTACAATAAATTATGACTGTGGTTAAAAATTTAGCCAATTTCACCATATATATATAAACACACACACACACACATATATCTATATATGTGTGTATATTATATATATATATAGACACACACACACACAAATCGTATATATATATTTATAAACACACACACACAAATATCTACATATATATATATATATATATATATATATAAATATTGTACGGCCTTTGACAGGCCAGGAGTAGCGGCCTTTTCCGGCCCGGGCTTAGCGGGCATTTGGTGCTGGCTTTTGGCGGGCCGGCCCACTACCCAACGAGGTGGGCTTATGTTGGTTTTTTAACCGGGCCGGCCGGGCTTTTAGCCGTAAGGGGGGCGGGCCGCCATCGACCCACTTGATCGGCGGGCTTTATGATGACGCCTAGAGTTAGGACATCCCAATGAATTGAAACAAGTTGGTAAACATATCATAGGTGTAATCATTGTCTACCGGTGAGAAGTAGTTCCTAGCTAGCCTTTTATCATTTATTTCAAAACCCTAAAATAAAAACCCAAAAACAATTCTTTATTTTCGTCACTTTTTGTTCTATGTTTTCTTTTATTTATTTAGTATAGTAAATTAACTCCGATTCCCCTAAAATTTTGGGTGAGTCATTCTTAGTGTGTCTACTGTCTGTAAATTTTCATAATTTTTCGTTCTGTCTATATAGGGTTTTGAATTTCGTCTTTATTAGAGGTCAGTTTAAGTGTTTTGTGTGTTTTCGAGTGTAGATTTGCATATTAAGCACAATCCTCTGCGGGAGACCCCTTCTTTCCTATACTACGATTGACTAATATTTGTGATTGCAGGGTTATATTATTACGCCTATTTTAGGTGTACCAAATCCGAGGACGAATATCAAGTATTTATAATAACGATGGCCCAATGCACTAATTCAAATAAGTGAATAAACTATGCAAACTTTTTTGTGAAAAGCCTCGACAAACACTACTAGAATTCTGCTGTTAGACATCACGACAATTACATCAGTGAGGAATTCACGCGATGTAAAAAAATATCATTAACATCGATTCCTCAAATTTCGATTTATATGTATATAATTGACATCGTTTATTACTGTTGACCGATGTCTACACTTTGATTCAAAAATTTTCAGAAACGCGGAAAGACTAAGGTAGCGTTCTGTACCGTTTTTAAATATTGTTTTCTGTTTTGCAAATTCAAAAACAGCCCGAGATTGCGTTTGGTGCATTAGATTCCTAATTCAATGAAAACTCTATCTTAAATACATAATCAATTTTAGTCTATCTTTTCCAAAACAATATATCAGCGTTTCCTTCTTTTTCTGAAAACATGATCCTAAATTTGTGAAACACGGGATACTTATGCGAGGAAGAGAAAAGCGGGATCTTTTTTCCGTAAAAGAATGCAGCGTGCGCGGGATGAGAGCGCGGCAATTTTTGGCTCAAAGACTCTATATATTAATCGATTCATTGTTCTTTGACAATCCATCTAAGTCGTGTTCATCTTCTTCAGGAAACAGAGCTTCATCTGGAATCTACTGTTCTAGGTATGGTATTCTTCCCCTAAATCTTGAATTGTTCTTTGCTATTCTTGTTTCACAATAACTGGGCATGATCGATTCATACTTTTGCTGTCAAAAAACATGTTGATTTATGTTAGATTTTATGTCACTGCTTGGAATTTACTCCTGTGTTAATACCAAAAATCAGGTAGCAAGACAGAAGCAAAGGCGACTACTCCTGCCCGCATCGGTTCTGACACTACTGCTCCTGGTATGCTTTTGCTTTTTGTTTAGGTTTCTTTTATTTTTTATTATATAGCTTGGAACATGATCTGGAGTTTTCTTGGCTTTTTCTTTTGTTCTGTTGACGTATTAGAGGTGTTGTGAATAGATAACAACTAGATATTGTTGATGGAATCAATGTTCTCATTGCACCTGCAACTTCACTTATTTATAGCTTCCGTTTAAGAATCAACATGCGTCCTCTTTTGTTCATCTTAATATCTGTCTGTATTTGAGTTTTTTTGATGGGTGAGTTGATATAGGAGAAGATATCTTTGGCATCCTTTAAACTGATGGTGCATATATATGTATATGTTGGTTACTGGAACTTTGAAAGTTCATTTGATTCGTTGGAATTTTGAAGGACATTTGATTTGTTGTTGGCTACTGGTGCATATATATCTTTGGCATCCTCTTGATGTTTATATATTATCTTATTAGTGCCAACTAATAGATTTTAGTACTGATTTGGCTAATTGCAGTTTATATATTAAGTAGGATATATCTTATCACTTTAGTACTTGTTAGCTACTAGCTAGTAATCTTTTGGGTATAATGATGTTGGATTGTGGAGCCATATTGAGGGAGAGAGAGGCATAAACCCTATATTCCCTAGTAATCAAACAGCTAGGAATATGATATGTCATTGTCAAGAACAGCTAAGGAGATATGCATCATATTGATTGTATAAGATTACACTCTGTTCATTGAAAAATCTTTATTGGTTGTTCATTCGTTTAATCAAACTGATGCATCATATATATTGATATAGAATAATAATAGTAATAGTATTAGTGTTAGTGTTAGTATTACAGTTTATTTTCATCTCATTTTCATTTAAGGAAGATGGCCTCTAATGAAGTGGAGATTGATGATAAAGCTGAATGGTCTACTAAGAATGAAGGAAAATTTATTCGTATTTTGCATGAGCATGTGAAAAAAGGAGATATGCAAACATCCACTTTCAAAAAGAAAATTTGGACTGAAATAAGTGATAAGTTGTTTGTTGAAACTACGAAAAGATACACTGTGGCACAACTCAAGTCTAAGTTCAATAGACTACGCAAAAAACACCGTGAATTTTCTGATTTGATTGAGCATACTGGATTTGGATGGGACCCTATTGCAAACACTATTACTGCATCAGAGGAAGTATGGGCTACTTATATTAAGGTATATTTAGTGTCAACCCAATTTTTGTTTATTGAGCTTTCAATATATAATTTTTTTGCTATATGTAATATGGCATTTTTCATTATAGAGACTACCGGGAGTGAAGCCCTATCGTAAGAAAGGCTTGGAACATTATGAAACTTTAGGGGAAATATTCAATACTACTACTGCAACGGGTCAACTACATTATGCCTCTAGCCAGCTCCCTCCCAATTCAGATGATGAGCGCGAGTTAGAGAATAAGTTTCTTAACAATGGAGTTCACATCAATCTTGATGAGGATTTCAATGTTAATAATACTCAAAATGAGATCAGAGGGAAAAGAAAAGCTGTGACAGAGGCTCCACCTTCAGAGCGTCGAACAAAAAAATGGGACAAAATGGAAGCCTACTTAGAAATTTGTGGTGAAGTGATGAAAGAAAAGCTACAACAATGAAAAGAAAAAAATGCTGAAGAGAATAAGGAGAAGTACTCCATTGAAGAGTGTGTGCAAATTGTGGAAACATTGGGAGACATTGATCATGCCACATTTATTAAAATGATGGATAAACTTATAGTTGTTGAATGGAGGAGGCTTTTCCTTACCATGTCAAATGAAAGAAGGAGAGCTTGGCTAGCTAATCTCTAGAATTTCTACATTGTCTTGCTTGTTGCTTGTCTTAGTTGCATGAACTATCATTTTATTTCCTATTCATTTTTGTTACTTTGGTAAACTTTTGGTTCTTGTTTATGTTTATTTGATATCAAATAAATGATCGATGTTATTCATTGATTTTACATCTTTTTTGTTGTTGGGATATTCTGAATTAACTATGTGTTTGAATCTTTTTCAATAGGTACTAAAGATGATTATAGACATGGAAGATGGTGACTCAGATAGTTCTTTAGAACTAGATGAAATGGCACAACATATGATAATATGTATGAACATCTATGATTATTGGTCTTCATACATAGACAAGGTTCCTTGCCATACATCGATATTATCTGGAGCTGAATATGTGCAAGAGTTGCTGAATGGACATCCAGATAGAATTTATAACTCATTTCGCATGGATAAACATGTATTTCAAAGGTTGTGTTGCACGCTTGAGAGTTTAAATTTATTAAAAAATGATCGGCATGTAGGCATTGAAGAGGCCGTGGCTATTTTCTTATATATAGTATCTCATAGTGAGCGCATGAGAATGGCTGCTGAGCGCTTTCAACGGTCAAAAGATACTATTCATCGACAATTTAAGCGTGTATTAGCAGCCTTGTGTAAGTTATCGCCACAGATCATACGTCCTCAAAGTCAAGGAGAAACACCTCCAGAAATTTTGAACAATCCAAAGTTTTATCCATATTTCGAGGTAAGGAATTATTATGAATGAAATTTATATATTTATTTTCTTTCAATTTCTCTCTAATATTTATTTATCTTATGACAGAAATGTATTGGGGCAATTGATGGAACACATGTCGCTGCATGGGCCCCGGCTCAGAAACAAACTTCATATCATGGTAGGAAGGTCCTTGTTACCCAAAATGTCATGTGTGCATGCTCCTTTGACATGATGTTCACCTTTGTTTACACTGGATGGGAACGGACTGCGAATGATTCTAGGGTCTTTGCAGATGCAGTGACCAGGCCAGAGAATAAATTTCCATTTCCAAATGAAGGTATAAAACTACGTTACTTGTTTCTATAACTTTCTAATTAAATGAAAAATACATATGCTTTACTTTGATTTTGACATGCACAAATTAATTATAAAAAACAGGATATTATTATGTGGTGGATGCTGGATATACAAACATGCCAGGATTCTTAGCTCCTTATCGAGGTGAGAGGTATCATTTGCGTGATTACAGAGGACCTCGTCGTACACCAAGAGGGCCTAGAGAGTTGTTCAATTACAGACATTCTTCATTGCGAAATGTGATTGAGAGATGTTTTGGTGTACTGAAAGCGCGTTTTCCAATTTTAAAATATATGCCTAATTATCCTCCAAGAAGACAACGACGTATCCCTATTGCATGTCGTGTTTTACACAATTTTATTCGGAAGGAAGCTCGTTGCGACAGATTGTTTGAAGCTTTTGACGTAGAAGATATGATTTTTGAGGAGGAAAACAGTACATCAGCGAACTTAGATATGTCACAAGAGAACTTTGCACAAATGGCTAATGTTAGAAATGAAATTGCAGAAGACTTGTGGCAAGATTTTATCCCTCACCCTTAGAAGTTTGGTGATAGTAGATTTTTAAAATGCAATTTTTGTTGGGATGATATGATGATATGACAACTTTGTTTTGAAGATTTTGAGGAAATAATTTTAAATTTATCAGT
Organism: Rosa multiflora; assembly: GCA_002564525.1. NCBI lineage: Eukaryota > Viridiplantae > Streptophyta > Magnoliopsida > Rosales > Rosaceae > Rosa > Rosa multiflora. Next base: position 137,033 of record BDJD01005893.1, read on the forward strand.
TACATTTATTTCTTAAAGTAAATTTGTCACATTTAAAATTTATATACCAGACGCGTTTTCTATTTTTCATTTTCAAAAAACTATTTTGAAATTTTGCCACCAAACGCATTTTCAAATCCAGAAAATACATAATTTAATTTCCCATTTTTGTTTTATAAAACAGTTTTAAAAAAATTATTTTGCAAAACGTTACAGGACACACCCTAAGTTATAAACTTTTGGGAACGCGGGGAACAAAATTTTCATTCCCCCCCCCCCCCTCTCTCATTAACCACCTCCACCCCCTCACCGGCGCTATCACCTTCACCCGCAAGCTCTCTCTCTCTCTCTCTAAGAGCTCAGAAGATTTCGATCTGGCAAAGCATCCTCTACAACAGGTTTCAATCTGAATTAATCACGTTAATAGTGAGTCACTGCCACTGAATTCTTTGTTTTTTGTTTGGGTCCTGAGAATTTTGGGGGGTTTTCAATTTTACGGTTTTAATTGTTGATGGGTAGAGATTTAGGGATGCCTGCGTTCCCTGACTGAAGAAGACCGTTCTTCAAGAGTGAGATTCAGGGGAGGTTGTTTGTGACGGAAGTACTGATTGTGATTAGTCGTGTTAGTTATTTCATTCCTTTGCTTGGGTTTGATAGAAGGTTGATACCTCAGGATTATCTCATGTTTGTCTCGGGATCAGTTGGTGAGTAATTGATGCTCATAGTATAGTCAGACTTTGATTTTTGATATCTTATATTCATACATGTTTACTAGTTCTTATTGTTAAGTTATTCCTTCTGTCCCTTTCATAAGAGTGAGTTGGGTTTGATGTTTAAGTCTGTTATAGGGTCATCCGTGTTGTTTATTTGCAGATGAGCTCGGCGATTTTACAGCAGAGATTAAATGTCCTTGTTCCTGCTTGGAATCAGTCCTCAAATTATAGCATCGATTATCATGCAAGTTTACTTTAGCTAGTTAACTTTAATTTCTGCTAACTAAGTGAATCATTTTTACAGCTTCCTTGTAGATTGGATATACACCTTTTTGCAACTACCAAAAGTAAATGAATATTTGTATGAGTAACAATCTTTGATATCGAGAGTACAAGCATGTACAATGTGTTTCACTATTCTGTTGTGACCTTATCTCGTCATATCAAAATGAAGAAGTTTTCCCTCTTGTTCTCTACATATATTGATTATTATTAGATATCCTAATCATAGATAGATGCTAGCTTGTTTTATATGGTCTCTTATTTACTTTACGCTCTGTGGATGACTTCAGTTTATTTCCTCAATTTCACTCAAACTAATGAAACTATGAAAGATACGAAGGTACTTAATTCTTTGAGATATTGAAATTACAAATCTTGATGTACAGGTACTCTGTTATGTCGTCCCCTCCGTAGTAAAGCTGCAGAAAGAAGGCTCAGATGGTCAAGAGAAGATTAAGAGTTATATGTGTGTCTCGTTTTTATCTCAAGATGTAAGCCAAGTTCTTTTTTACATAATTTTGCAATAAATTACTTTAGGTCAGTATTGAAAGCAAGATTTTCAACCCTGGGAGTGTTGTTTTTGTCTATTCAAGATGGTGGATGTCTCTTGGCTTTGCAATTGTGGAGGATGTGATACATGCTTGTTATTCACTTCTTTATTCAATCTATGTAGCTCGCCGCATGTAATTTAGTACATCCATTTTATTTAATTGTACCTAAGGTTATATGTTTGTTATTGTTAAAGCTAGCAGTTAGTTTTTAAATTAGGTTTATTTTTTGTTTATTAAGCATCCATGCTAGTTTCACTTAGTTGACACCTAGAAGCCACATAGCTCAAGGTCTTATCTCTTCCACCCTTTGGCTTTCACCTTTTCTTCTTTTTCTATTTTTCCTCCCCATTGAGATACTGATCTGGGATGGGTACCTCTTCGTTTTTCTGTTGGTAGAGCCTAAGAATAATTACTGAATCTTTTTTATGTGATGGCCATTTTTTTTTCCTATTTCAATTTGTCATGTGGATTTAAGAACTTAATCAGTTACATCATTGCATCGGTTATGCCATTGCAGGAGCTGAAGCTATGTTTGTTGATCTAGGACATTTCTCTGTACGAGCCATACAGGTTGGCCGATCAGTAGCCTTTACTTCTCTGCCTGTTGTTTTATCAAAAACCTTACATAGTCTATACATCTTGCACAGATTGCCTTCTCTTTTGTGGTGTTCCCATGCCTCCTTTTTGCTTACATGGGTCAAGCTGCTTATCTTAAGAAATACCCTGATTCTTCTCATAGAATATTCTATGATTCTGTACCAGGTGACCGTCCAACATCATGGCTATCTATTAATTTCAATTTTACTCTAGTTGTTTCATAAGGGACATCTCTTTGCGTTTGGTGCATTATTCTGACACTTCCCGTTCTCAAATTGTGTGGAGAAACAGATAGTCTTTTTTGGCTAGTCATTGTGATAGCCACACTTGCAGCGATGATTGCCAGCCAAGCAATGATATCTGCTACATTTTAATGTGTCAAGCAATCTATGGCTCTTGGATGCTTTCACCTTGTCTTCCTTTTCTATTTTTCTTCCCCATTGAGATACTGATCTGGAAGGTTTTAGATTCTCTTTTAAACGTTTTGCTTGTTTTCAGCCTGACTGTATTGAGTTATGTCTCCTTTCCTTGGTCCACTTCATGTTTTCACAATTGTGTGGTATGGGTGTTGTGTTTCAAGAGAGCAAGTTTTTCAAGTTTTCGGGTTACTGTTGCTAATTTTTTTACACTGCTTACATTTTCGGTGATTTGTTTGTTGATTTGTGATGTTTGTTTATCTGTATGCAAGGGAAGCCTCCTGACTGGCAAGATTTTGTGGTTATTATTACTCTGCTGGTCATCAACTCCACCATTAGTTTCATCAAGGAAAATAATGCGGGTAATGCTGCAGCAGCTCTCATGGCTCGTCTTGCTCCTAAAGCCAAGGGATCAGATATACCAAAGTGTTGTCGTTTTGTTTTTAGGGTGGTAGTTACTGCTTCTGTTATGGTGATACAATAGGCCATAAGCTCCATCTTGGTCTGTTGATCAATTTTTGATGTATGAGTATAAAGATTTTATGGTGATATATGCTTGAAGTAGAATCTGATCCCCAAAAGAGGGATGAATATTGACACAGATTGATGAGTCTCCCAAATCAGGTTAAATATGAATACCACTGTTTTAGGACCTGTTCATATCCTCCTTGCATGCACACACAACACACACTTGCAAAGTCGCAGTTGCTGGTAGTATATTGTGTGGCTTACGAGGTACTTGTCATTCAAAAATGGTTCCAAATCATTGGGCAAGCACGCCAAAGTGTCGAAGTTCTTAAAGATCAGGAAGTGATTCGAACCGTTCTTAATATATTACAGGTATACATTTCTTGAAATATAATGGTGGTATCCTGTAGAAAATTGATCCATACTATGCTTTGCTGGTCAAACTATATAATGCAGCCTGATTATTATCTTCATTTTCTGTGTTCTATGACTGTTTTGTTCAATATTGTTTATTTTGTGTACATAAGATTGCAATTTCTCTTTCGTTTGACAGGTTCCTAAATGGGCTTTTTACATGTAAATTTTTTTTCTCTTTTTGTCTGTGTATCTACTATCTGTCATAACAATATTAAGTGTGATAATAGTCGTTGTTGACCATCCTTTAGTTGGTCATGTTTTGGATATCAGTTGTAATTATTCTTTGGTTTGCAGACAAACACAAGGCTTGCCAGCTCTCTTGGAACTTTTCTGTTAACCCAGATTTCATTGATCTTTTTCGACATGCTTAATGTCTACAGGTATAACCAACATTTTCAGATGTTAGTCGAGTTTCAGTTGTCCAGTTATATATCTTCATTTCAAATATTGTAGTGATATGCATGGATATATTTATTTTGAACAGGATGTATAGTGAGCTTAATTGTATCTAGTACTATTGCTGAAGGGGGGCCTTTCGCTTCTAAAACATCCTATGTAAAATATTGTAGTCACTGTGGTTGCTTGCATCCCAATCTGGTTTATCACCGTACCACTTGTGCATTTATATTATAAAGTAATACGTCTGGGTATGGTTTCCCTGTAATCGATTTTGTTTTCTGATTAAGAGTTTGGTTGTCTGCAGTCAATTTCACTAAGTGTCCATGTAACCAGTCATGAGAAGGTATGGATCTAGAAGATTCTAAATTCATCTGTGTGGAAGTGGATAGCTTGGTATAACTTAATCTCATTTTTATTTTTTGTTTTGCAGAAAGAAGTGCAAAGATGGCCTTGCTTATGGAATGGTACACAATGACCGTTTTACTTATTTGCAAGCCTTTTGTTTTGTATATGGAGAAGTTTAGGCCAGATGTCCCCTTCTCCCTACTATTTGTACACTTTATATAAAAAATAGTATTAATGAGAATTTTCTTTTGGTTACCACTTGTATTCTCATTGTGATAATTTTCTAGTGAAGAAACAGATTTATGCACATATGAAGCAAACCATTTTTAAACTACAAATTGAAGCAAAAAAGAATGAAAACTTAACAACTTAATATAACAAACTGATGTCATAAATGACTAAGAACATCAGTTCTATCTATAGAATAGATATCTAATATTGATATATAAATCAATTTCTTTCGTAAAACGATGTCACAAGAGGAAACGAAATCAGTTTTTTATAAACCAACCGATGTCTGGAGTCATTTTATACATCGAGACGTTATAAGAAACTGATGTCTAGAGTTATTTTTAACTGATGTCTGAGTTTTCATGATCTTTAACATCACCCACTAAGACATGGGACGATTTTTTTTTAACATCAGTTTCTGGCCTATGTCAAAGACCAAAATTCTAGTTAGGGCTGGATTCGGTTCTGAAAATGCAAAAATTCGCCGGAACCGGAAAGGGAACTTCGGTTCGGTTGTTGTAGTTGACAGTGCCGGAACCGACGGGAACCGGAACCGAGAACCTTCTGATCGGTTTTCCGGTTTCAACGGTTCCTTGATGAAGTTGAAAAAAAAAACCCAGAAACAGACAATTTTCCAGTTCCATCTCTTTGCAGAAGCCTTCTTGGTGCTAGATTGAATGGGGACCTAGGTCGTCTTTGGCTTCAGATCACGCATGACAGCCATGGCCGGGGCGGTCTTGCATCGCTGGAGAATAGTGGGTTTGTGGGTCGGGCCATTCCAGGGTCCGGAAGATGAGGAAGATGATGAAGAGGGATGTGGGTCTTGGTGTATTTCATCGTGTTGGTGTGGGGGTTCTTGTAAGAGAAGCACAATTGGGTCGGTGAGGGGAGGAGGGAGATTGAAAGAGAAATCATGAGGGTCCTCAATGATGGGTTCAACCGTTCAAGTGGGGGTGGGGAGGAGAGAAAAGGTTCATTCTCCATCAGAGAAAGCAAGGGAGGAAATAGTTTTTTTTTGGTTTGGACGGAGAAAGCAAGGGAGAAAAGCTGAAAAGAAAACGTTTGCATTTTTGTATATAAAATAGGCCTGAGATCTCCTATAGCAGAGTTTATTTTAGGGAAATAAGCTTGGTCAAACCTCCAATGATACAAGTACACATGTCCTTCGGTTCCCAGCAAAAAAAAAAAAAAGAACCGGAACCGAACCGAACTTACTTTTTCTAGAACCAAATCGAAAAAAACTTAAGTAAATATATTGGAGAACCGAACCGAACTGAGTTTTTCGGTCCGGTTCGGTGCGGTTTTGTCGGTTTTACGGTTCTAAATCCCAGCCCTAATTCTAGTAGTGAAAGGAAAGAGTTTAACGGCTTATACAAATAATTTATGACAATGTAATATAAACAACTAATGTCGTACTGTTAGATTCAATTTTGTCCTTGAACCCTTGGATAATATGTTAATTGTGACTTAACAAATGGAACGAAAAGGGAAAAAAAAATTTGTACGTGGTAGATGGTAGCACTCGAACCATCGTCCAATTTGAATGAATTAATACAGCCTTACCATCGTCCAATTCCATGCAACAAAGGAGTTCACCTTAATTGACCCTCTGCCATGCAATGAAGATATATATATATATATATATATATATATATATATATCTCCCTTGTTACTTGCAACATATATTGGACGTCCACTATGGGTTTGGAATATTGGTGGTGCATGGCCTGATGCCCCAGCATGGTACTTCCTTATTTGTCTCACCATGCCTTAATTGCACGGGAAGTATATATATATGGCCAACTTGACCTTCGCGACCCAAACAACTCGTCTGCGCTCGGGTTCTTGTTTATATCTTAGTGCAGACTAATATGCACATATCTTTAATTGAAATATATATCTTCAGCTGCAATTCCACGCCATTTATTCCTTAATCAATAAGAGCCCCTCCTTTTACGTCCACAGCCTTCCCTCCTGCTCAATCTTGGTAAGCAAACCAACTATCCTTAATTATCATATATTTGATAAGAATTTTCAAATCTGCTTCAAGATTATTTGGCCTCGAAGTTGGCTTTATTTAGCCTATAACTAAATGTTGTGAGAAGATGTATCTACCGCGGTCAGAAATTGGGTCCTACCATGGGTATATCATCCCCACAATGTATATAAGGAAGCTAAACATATGCCTTTGTATTCAGTAAATTGAAAAAAAGGCGTTTTATCCCATACGTCTACAATATTAGGGATGATTAACAACATATTAACTACGATACAGGATATGGGCTTTGGTAGCATAAGCGTAAATATTTCGTCATCCACATTTTATTGTCAGATGAACATGCAAGTGATTCCGTAGTTTATATTTCCTCAAAATCCGTTAGTAGGCATGGGCGTAGGGAGTATAGGGCGAGAGGGGTAAGCTGACCCTTCTGAAATTTTCATTCTAATTCTTCATTGGTTTAAATCTCCACATAAATAGATATTAAATATTGTAATGACCCTCCTGATAAATGAAAACAATGCTTCTTCGGCTAATCATCTTCATCGTTGACCTAATTAAATACAATCATTATTTTTTGAAGGTTTATTATTTGATGCTTATTTCCTCTTTCAATTTCTATAAATGCAAATGAAATAACAATTAATAATCTTCAATAAATCAATGTAATTTCCAAACAAATCAGTATCATTCGTCATGTAATTTATTACGGTATAAGGTAATGATGTAATTTCAATTATGTGTTAGAAAACGATGTTTTTCAATGTAATAGCTTGTTTATATTTTGACCCTGCTAGATGAAATTTGTGGCTACGCCCAAGCATGGCAAGGGGGGGGAATTGGGGATGGAGATCACAATACCATCCACATTCCCGGGGTCAGTCACTACCCCCATCCCCACCCCAATCCCCAATAAAAATATATTGCGGATTCCCAGTCCCCATCCCCACTGGGGACTAAGCCTCCAAACCCGCCCCAAATCCCTAAGAAGAATTTAATAAATGAAATAATTATTTCTCATATTCCCTTTTTCAAAATCAAAATCTACAACAAATAAATTTAAAACATGATGACATTCATGAATCATAATTTAGTGAGTGCAAAAGTCAAAACATCATTACAGTAAAGTAGTAAATGTATATATTTATGATTTATATTAAAAAAAATTAAAAAATATATAAGTGAAATATAAGTAAATATTATTGGGGCGGGTTTGGGGATGGGGATCACAATACCATCCCTGCCCCATCCCCAATATTAGATAGGGGGATTGGGGATCGCTATCCCCATTCTCCATTTGTCCCCAAATTCTCCCCCCATTAGGGGCGGGTATCCAATGGAGCTCCGGCCGGCTGGAGATTTTTGCCATCCCTAGCTACGCAACTGTTTGTACATGACAATGTAAACGTACTTCAGTTGTTTTAGTAAACCTTCAAACATATTGCTAGAGCAAGTTCAGCGGTTGCACTTTGCCCGGGAAAATTGGGGGAATGATGATGTGTTGACCGGGCAAGGCAATTTTTGCAACTCCACCGATCCATCTTTGACCAGCCATGTTTTGGCTTTTGATGCCCCCAGTCAAAATAAAAGGCAAGTCCATGACTAATTTTATAACCCTTGTTGCCCAGCTGCCAGCTCGGCCCAGCATGCATGTGAGGTGACTATTGCAACTGACAACCATAGAGTGACGCGGAGGAGACAAGGAGTGGAGGGAACGCACCAATGAGGTGATAGACTCCAATTGTTGACTGCTTTTGTAGCATAGCGACATGAATTGGGAGGCAGACTTGGACGAGTGGAAGCTAGCCGTTGGGTGAATAGGAAATTTGATTGCAACGGTCAAGTAATCTTAGCCGTATGTTTCAATTAACTTGCAGATCAAATGGCAACCAATTAATATGTATATATATTAAATCAAACGGTAACAAAACGGTAAGAAAAAAAATTGTAAAAATTTATCTATAAATACCTAGCATTTTCTTTAGCCACTGTAAAAATAAACAGTAATAATAAACAGTGAATGTAAACCGTGAAACCACTGGTGAACAGTGAATTTTGAGTGCATAGCGAAAAGGTGAACAGTATTGACCGGGCAAGAAAAACAACGAGTGCAAACCCATGTCCAGTGGTAATGAATAGTAACTTGATCGGTCTAATCCTTGACTTCTCGACTTTGCCTATTCTTGACTACGGGTGAACTTGCTCTTACTGTAATGAGACTAGGAAGAAGGGGTAAATGTTGAAAACCTTTCCTATAATTAATTACTACAACATGCATTCTAGGAAATCACCTTACGATCAGCAGACCGTACAGTGATGGAAGTTTGTTGGTCCCGTTTAAGTATTGTATATGTGAATTGAAATGAAAGGGAGGACCAAATGGTCCGCATTCCCAAGAAGGTCAATAGGGAAAATTTGAAAATTACATAGATGCCAACATGACGCAACACAGTGGCATGGTGAGGGTGACACTGCAAATGGAACCGAAAAATGTTAGGTTAATGCATGCAATGGTTGGTAATTAATGAGTGTCATGCAAATGTATACGATTTGAAGCAGCTATCACAGATGTGAGGCAATGGTTTAGGAAAGTAAACATGCGTAATACAGTGAACAGTAAGACGACGTCTTCATTGGGAGCATTACTGAGAGGGTTGAAATGATGGTCATCGTGTAAAAATGGAGAGAAACCTGATCGATTTTATTAAAATGTGATGACACATCGTGGTACATAGCCCCGAGTTTGGCCCAATAGAGGCCCACAGAAGAAGTGTCGCCATCACGGATTGAGGGTTAGGGTGCAAATAAAAGGGGCGGGAAAGGACGAGGGCTGACAGAAGGAATCCTCTAAGCATCCTCTAATTAAAAAAGAATTAATGGACATAGGACCGGTAGGTGGCCATACGTGGAAGGCTAATGCCCGTCCTTAGGAAAATCAATTAAAACTTCCACTGGAAGAGTAGCAACAGTAACGGGATAGGTGACATAACCCCATACGGTTATTTGGGAGACATCAAAATGTGGACCATTGATGCAGACCGATTCAAAAACGCAAGGAAAAAAGACTCATTCATGTTTTGATATTGAAAAAGGATATTATTTGTCGACTGAAGGGATAGCGTTGAGGGAAGCAGACGAGTAGGCAAGAAGCAAAGGAACTGCATGTGCAAGGAAAGGAATCAACTCTCAGTCCATCGATATGGATGTCTCAAAAAGTAAGTGGTTTGTGGGAGGGGAACTGGCCAATGGAAACCATCGAAACAAGTAGGCATATGGATATAAGCTTTTCCTCTTGTATGGGTTAATTGTTGTCATATATGTTAGAAACGAGTCTAGAAAGGGGACGGATCCATGCAATAGGTCTATAGGCAGAGAGAAATGAAAGAGTTGGCAGACTTTGTAGGGAGTATAAGATGTGAAGAAGGTTAAGGGAGTTGATAATAGTAGTTGAACTGTCAGTGTTTGTTAATAGGTTGGTATATAGCTGTGTACATGGTTGCTTGAGACTTGAGAGTCTCATAAGTTATCAAAAAGTAGTGAATGAAGTAAATACGCTGTTATATAAATGTGGAGATGGTTAGTAATTGCGAGGTAGAGAACAAACCATGCAAAAAGTTTGTCATAAAGTAGGAGATAAACTAAATGCGGATGCTGGGTAGTTGAGCGTCTTGTAATAAATGAGTTTAATATATGACCCAGTTTATTACTCGAACTGGTATAGAAGGAGGGAATACTGGAAAAGATCTGAAATGATGGAATGGGTAGGGGAAAAACCAATTAGACCATGGACATACAATTTAAGTGACGGATGGAGTTCATTAGTTACCAATAGACTTTCATGGAAATAATGATATTAACGGTGCATGCATGTGATTAGTTGTGTGGGGCGTTTATAACTTTTATGGGTTTGGGAGATAAAAGAGGTGTAGTTGGTGATGCATGGTAAACCTCCATCGTAAGACCTCTTCTGGTTTGTTGTATTACAGGTTCAAGTGGAGAAGGTTGTGCGGGGTGGGTGTCGGCTAGGCGTAAACTTGACTTGGGGAGAGGGAGGAGTGAGACTGGGTTACAACCCCCTGCCAACCTTTCCACGGCTGCGAGGAAGGATGAACCGAAAATGACATTATCTAAGATTGGCGAGTTCAAGGACACCGTCAGCAACCTGTCAGATGCAAAAGTTAAGGCCGTTGTGGGGGTGGGATATGGATTTATGCAATGCATTAGGTCAGATGACGTCATCCCCGAAATTTTGGGAGACATGGTCAAAAATATCGACACGAAAGCATGCAATATCAGGCTTAAGGGTAGGCTGCTGTCTTTAGACGCGGACGAATTTACGCGTGTTATGGGCATTCACAACGGGGGGCATGCCATTGAACTCGGGGGTGACATTAGTCCTGCTGAATATGGAAATGTTGTAGCTCCGATGCTTTGCCCGGCTGGCAATATTGCAGTGGACAATCTGAAGTTCATTGTGCATGACAGGGAAATTGTTGACGACTGTTTCATTATAGCTTATGTAATGTTGGCTCTGACCCTAGTAATATGTCCGGGAACAAGTAATGACGTAGAAAGTGGGTTGTTGTTGCCATTACTAGATACCCGCAGTATAGGAGCGAAGAATTGGGCAACATTTGCAGTGGACTACTTGATGGAGGGAATAAGAAAGCATCGTGAAGGAGGATCCCCGGTTGTAGCGGGATGTGCACTATATCTGCAGCTGGTATATTGTGACAAAGTTGGTGAGAAGTTACTGCCAAAGGAGCGGCTAGTGGCACCTGTGATGGATTGGAGCCTTGGGGAGATAAATGTGTTGCTGAGTAGGTTAGTAGCAGAAACTAAAACGAAGATAATGGGTGAGACGGGGGACAATTATAATAAGGGGACTAGTGTGGATGAGGCAGTGAACGACGAGGAGTCTGTGGGATTTCCATTAAGAAAATCACTACACGAAGACATGTTTGATCTTATGGTTGACGTGGGAAGGTTAAAAGATGATATGGTGGTTGTGAAAGAAATAGTAACGGTAATCCCGCAGAAAGTTTCGGAGCTAACAAATGGTGTGTTGGTGCTTTTGGAATCTTTATTGAAGGTGAAGGAAACTTGTGTTGCCGAGGTTAGAGAGGAGTGCCGATTCATGCGGGTGAACATGCATGATACGGAGGAACGACATGTAGGGAGGAATATTGTAGTCCACATCGCCATGCAGTAGATCAAGGAATTGAACAGGTAATATATAGTGAAGGATGATGTCGATATGAAATGCATTCACATAACCAACAATTGTAAAGTCCATATGTTAACACTAATGATAAACAGGTGAAGTTAAAAGAATATCTTAATGAATGGGAAGGTGGAGGCATTGTGTGTATTTAATGTTGCCGAGCATGGTCAATATGGAATGAATATGGTGATTGTATTAGCTAAACTTTGTTGCTGAGGACAGGTGGGGGTAGTGTTCCAAAAAAAAACCAAGAGATTCCTCTCCAAGTACGCATAAAGGCGTAATCGGGAGGTGAATGAAGAATAACTACATTTGGCTCTGTTTTTTTGCAGGGGCAAAACGTAATTTTAGAAGAAGTACATGGCCATGACAAGGCGGTTCGGTCGGACACTGGAAGCAGCCCAACCGGAGCACAAAGTCGGAAAAGAAAAAGCTTCAGGGAAGAAGGCACCATTAAAGACAGGGGTGTGAAGCGAAGTCATGGACGTGCTGTGGGTGAAAACAGAAGTGATAAGTATGACTACATCAAGTATGTAATGGGCTATACGGGAAAGGACGACGAAACTTCCAATTCGATGGGACGAATGGTTGCCGGGTCGTACAGACTGAAGGTCCAATTAGCAAATTTCGACGTCGCACTGATAGAATTTGTTTTTTTTGGGGGAAAGGTCCTGACATCAGAAGAAATCAGGTTAGTCACGAAATTTAAGGTTCATTAAAATTTGTTAGTAAGGAGACAACTAATTGCGTGGATGATTGTATGGGGAGGACAATTTGGATGCGAGTCGGTGTAGAGTAGAAGAGAATAGTTGACAAGATCCAAATGAAGATATGGTAAAGGCCATTAGTTTGGTTCGCATATGAAAATGTATAAATGACGGAAGTAATTAAATCGTGAACAGGAAATGGTGTTTCAGAAATGCTTTCGTTAATAACTTGTAGTTTGGGAACATCAGCAAAATTCTGGCTACAAACATGTTGTATCTGTTGCATAATATTGTCTTGAAGAGGGAACGACATTACAACTTACAGTTGAGGTGGATAAGTTTTGTCCATATGTAAGAATAAATAGACAGTGTCAATTAATTTATTTGGTTTATGTCAATGCAGAACATGGATCGCGGTGTGCGGAGATGGGGCAGAAGTTCTTTATAGAGGGGACTTGGTCACCCTAAACCCTTGTGTGTGGGTATCGGGAAGTGTAAGTATTAAAAAATAAGGTTATGTGCATGAAGAAGGGAACTTAATTGTTATTAATGTAAGTTGTCAAAACCATGAGTGGCAAATGAATAACGGGTAATGGAAAAAAGTAAAAAGTATTTACACACTCAAACAATGCGTAACAGTAAATTGGATGTGTGGTCAGGTGATTAATTATGTGGGGGAGTGGCTTAACCAGCGGGATGGATTCCAGAATTGGTATTGGCCAGTAGTGTTTGCGGTAATACACCCTCAATCCGCCTGCTTAGGTTCTGTTATTGATGCAATGGGAAATCGAAAAGGTGTATGTATTTAAAATAATTGATTTATTCATATGGTTCCATGGTTATGTTTGACAGTATAGAGCTACTCATAATGAGGATAACACATGGATCGACTGGGTGAACCACACAAGGGAAGTATGCAAGTTGGAGAGGTTCGACTGGAAGATTGCAAAGTGCGAGAAGGTAAGATAGGAAATGTGGTTACAATTATGAAATACAACATGTGTAGGGACTAAGAACGAGGTTGGTCCTAAAGGGATTGACGCTAACAATATGTACATGGGATGTTTGTGCAGATTTTTTTGCCGGTATATGAAGGGGAACATAACAATGGACATTGGTTCCTGATTGTGGTGGACATGGTCAAAAGGGTGGTTGAATTATGGGATAGTGGACCAGGAAAGCGACTAACGGCGGGGCGACTATCAACGATGTCCCAAGTGGTTGGTGGTAATGGAGTTTGATAAAGCAAAAAAAATATGATTAAAAAGAATGTGTGATGATTAAAAAGAAAGCCGGGTTACTGATGCATTGTTTGATTGTTATTTGCAGCTACAACATATTGACCGTGTGATGACGGTTGAGAACTTAAAGCAAAATGGAGGAGGGAAAACAGTCTCATATTTTGTGGCAGTTGAACTGCATCGTGTACCCAAACAAAGGAATTCATATGACTGTAGGGTGTACGTCATGAAGAACATGCAAAACTATGGAGACGATTGGGCATTAGGGGTAAGTACCATGTAATGTATGACAAAATTGCGATCATATTTCATTTGTTTGATCACAACATAGCAAGGGTTAGGAGTTAAATTATGTTAAATTTATGTTGGGGGTGGTTCCTGGGGATTGCGGGGTATATGACAAAGTTATTTAAATTAAGTTGTATGACATGTTTCGTGGCAGTACGACTCTCACCAAATCCGATCAGCCATACTACTGGACTGTCTAAAAGCACCAAATAACCAGATGTCAGGAACAATAGAAGATGTCATCAAAGGAAGTTACTATGGGGAGGAGGATCGACTGACTCAAGTAAGGGGGGAGCAGACCCCTGGTATAGCTCATCCATTTGAAGAATGGGGTTCTGATCAGTTTCACCTGTTTGATAAAGCCGGAGATTGGATTGGAGGTGGTGAAGAAGGGGGAACAGAAACCGATTACTGTTGAACAAGTATGGAAATGTGAGGGGGAAGTATGTAAGTTTCGGCCTGACAATGGAAACTACCTGGATGCGGCTGAAAGAGGATAATGGCTATATTACGTTGGTCATACCACCCATCCCAAATCATGCTGGAATTAGGGGTGGGGGTGCCCGGTGTGGTTGTTTTCAGTTTGCTTTTTCAAATGAATGTGATAAATATGTTGTGGATGTTTAGAAGTTCCACATCAACATTGCTACAACGGTGAACATGAGTTTGAAATATGAACTTATTCACCGTGTTATGACAATGTTAATGTGGAACGTCAACGTTGAACGGGTAATGCTGTAATAATTTAGTTGGTTTCTCCCGTTTGGGTTATGTACATGTTGGTTTTCGTTATAGTAGTAAGTAGGAACAATAACAGAAGGGTCATTATCAGTTGCCTGTCGTGCAGTACCTATAAAGCTTAATTGGACAACCATAGGTACTAGACGGGGATGGCTGCACGCAATATGCGATGGTAAGCAGTAAAAAAAATAAGTACAGGAGTACCCGGAAAATGATAAATCCGGTGTCATGGCTAAGAATGCGCAACTTAATTCACAAGTATGACAGTATAACAAGGACATTCCGGATTGAGTTGTTTAGCACAGTTTGAGGGACAAAAAAAGGGGCCTGCAAATATAGCCGGGAATTAGGGGATACAATGGCGGGAAACAATTTGGGAATCATGAGGATAATCATCAAAGGTGAGAAGTAGTGGGAGGTGGGTGAAGGTAGTCCATGCATTGAGTATAAAAAATGGGATAAGAATGTCTGATAAGTTAGAGATTGGTAGAGGTTAGAGATGGTTCGAGAAAAAGAGGAATGTGTCATCCTCTAATGTGATGGGTGTGGAAAGCTGTCTACTTAAATAGAAAAGTAACTGGGTCAGGGGAAACAAAACTACACAAAATGTGCATATGTGGGAGGCAAATACCAGCAGTAGAGGTAGTCCAGTAACGACTGTTCCGTTCGTCACATAAAACTGACATATTACTGTTTTGTGTAGAAAGAGCGGTTGGTTGAAAGTGGGTGGGAGGTAAGGCAAACAAGAAAGAAAGGAAGCAGGAAAGGGATAGGGGGAGGAGGTGGGTTTGGTCTAACAAACGTGCAACTGCGGAGGAGGACGGCGAAGGTGACATCCTATCCGAAATATAAGGTGATTTTCTGAATTACGGGTACAAAATTGTGATAACAATGCAGCTGTTTTAGTTTGGTAGGATAAATATATTTCAGTACGACAATTTCAAAGTAAAACAGGTTGGAACAAAGAAGTGTGCTTACTATTATATCGGTGTTTGCCGATTCAGCGTATGTTAACATTTATTAATGATTCCACACTGGGGTTAATATAAACTGAGGAGTAGAAGACAGTTGAATTGAAGAAACAACAGTACATATATATTAGATAAACATATTGAAATTGATAAGTAAAAACAGTTAATGTGGGAATTAGATTTGCACACATACTTGTATTTGATTATAAATTAGTTGTGATGCACTTGAGTGTAGGGTTAGGAGGTTCAACAAGGCGGGCATATGGGAGGGTTAACACAGTTGTATAATTTGTATTACAGATGTACGTATATTGCTACAAGTGTCAAGTTCAGAGCGAGACAAAAATTGCAGAGGGAACAACAACAAATGGTTGGGTAAAATGGAAGACGGATGTGGAAAGGAAAAATAGTGTTTGATGGATCAGTTAATGACAAAATTGTATGAAGTGTGTGTATATAAACACCCACCACCAACACACACACATTTATGGAGGGCTGTTTGACCATAACATATGCATAACATAATGATTAGGTACATCTATGTCGTATGAGTTAACCAATGTATGTACGTGGAGATGAAAATGTGAGAATCATATTTACATGATCCGTACTGTCAAATCACAACAAACTATATGGGAAACGAAATGACAAATTTGTCAGTCATAGTTTAAAAAATGAGGCTAACGTTCGATTTGTTATTTGAGGGGGAAATGCAGGTTAGAGGCGAGTACTTGAAAGCAAGTAATGGACGACCGAGGCATTTTGATTGTGAATAAGGAAGGGGCAAGTAAGTTATCGAGGGAAAATGTTCGAATACTGGCCAAATCAAAACTGTGGGAATTTAGTGCAGCCGTGAAGTACATTTCAAAAGGAAAAAAAGAGGTTGTGCAGGGCATTGGCCTAGGCTATACTTTACACTTGGGATGTACTGATTTGGTACAACCGATCATTGAAGCAACAGTTAAATATGTTGATCCGTTGAATTACAAAATATTGATACACGAAATCGTGTGCTACATAAACTGGGACGAGTTTGGACGTGTAATGGGCATACACGACGGCGGAGAAGGGATTGTGCTAGGGGAGGGCAAAGAAGCAAAGGAGTATGGAAAAACAGTTCGTCCAATGTGCGATGCGGAAGGAAGAATGACAATTGAGTTGTTGACTGACATAGTAAGTAATAGAAGAGAGATGGACGACACTTTCAAGATTGCGTTTGCAATGTTGGCACTAACGTGTGTGATATGCCCGGGAGTAGGTGATGCGGTTGACGTAGGATTGTTGCTTCCACTTATGGAGACATCAAAAATAGTGCGAAAAAATTGGGCCTTATTTGCAGTCAGTCGCCTAATGGAGGGTGTGAAACGGCACCAGGAGGAAGGAACTCCCGTGGTGGGGGGATGTTTGATATTTCTTCAACTTCTTTACCTTGACAAGGTGGGGGAAGTTCTTACACCTGAGAAGGACAACCTCTGTACACCTGTAATGTATTGGAACACTAATAAGGTGCAGGAAATTGTGAACAAGATAAGGTTGACAGGAGGCCACAAAAGTCCTACTGTCATGCTGGAGAAGAGCAAGAGGACAAAGAGATTACAAGACCCAGGTCATGAATGCGGGGTTTCGGGATTCGGACTGAAGCAGGACGTCCACAAGACCATGATGGACTTGCAGTTGGATGTGAGTTCCATGAAGGACCGCATGTGGGATATGAAATGGGAAGTAAGTCGAATGCAACCCAAATTCTTGGACTTTACAAAGGGGGTAGAATTGGCACTTCAGGAATTGAAACAAACATTTTCACAAGTAAAAAGTGAATTTTACACGATCTCTAAGCAACAATTAGGGTTGGAAAGGACTAAGGAGGAGAAATTCCGGGTAATGGACAATGTTGTAAAGGGCATGGGAGGGATTGACGAGACAAAAAGGCAGCATTCCACCGTGGGAATGTTCAACGATGATTGCAGTGGAGAAACTCATTTGCCAAATAACAAGGTAAAGTGCTATTTTGGAAATCATTTAAATGTAATGCGAATTTTAGTTGTAAAAATTTTTATGTCAAAAAAGGTGAAATAATATAGAGAAACAAGGGAGATGTGAAGGTGAAAATAGATAGCAGTAACTGGCCATATAAATTGTGTCTTACTAAGGTCACAGAAGCGTGAGGGAACATGTGAGAATGGGACTTCGGTCGGAGATGTTATGCAGCCCAACAGGAAAATACAGCATGGAAAGGCAGGAAAATGTTAAAACCGCAGACATAATCTGAAAAGCTTCGAAGCGAAGTCATGGGAAATGTACAGTGCATTAGATGAATATGAGGAGTATACAAGTATTTTAAAGAGCAAAGTGGGAATGTCACAGTGCAGCAGTGGGGTAAATATACGATATGGAGCTAGCCCGTATAGGCTGAACCTCAAACTGTCTGAGTCTGAAGTAAGAATAATAGACTCAGTGTTTTTGGGCTGGAAACAGCTAACGGAACAAGAAGGAAGGTTAGTGAAAATCTTAATGTAGTATATTGACAGTAAATGTTGTTAGGTAAATATATATATATATATATATGTGTGTGTGGTATAAAGATAAGGTAGCAAATAGAGATACTATTTGCATACATATAGGCGGTATTTATAAATGTAAATACATTACCGTAAAAAAGGTAGGAGAAAATGTAATTCAGGTCAAAGAGGACCCAGCCTTTAGTAAGGTATATTTACATATTAAGTCAGAAGCAAATGAGAATCTAAAGATATGTATGATAAATGTGAAGTTCATTGTTATTGCAGATTATGCTTAGGAATATGTGGAAAAGGGTCACAATCAATTTGCCGTGATGAGATAAATTATCTGATGCCAAACACAAATGTATCTGGAAGTGTAAGTATGTATAGTCAATATGATGACGTGAACTGATTATGGTGAATGTATGATAAATATAGGAAAGTGAGGGGAATTACTACTGCTATGTAAATGAAGAGAAATAAAATTGTTTGCCGAACAAATATTGTCATAATTGTTTGTAATGGTATGACAATGCAGATGATAAATTATGTTGTTGCGTTCCTCAATAAGGAATGAGGCAACAATTGGTATTGGCCTACGCATTTTGAGGTAAATTAGGAAGACATGCTGTCATGTTTGTTGTAAATGCTATTTATTAACTTACATAACAAATATGGCCTGTTAAATGGTATATAGTCAAGATCTAAAAGTGCGGAGGGTCAAAGATTCACGCAGTGGGTGGCGCATACCAGGAGGGTCTGCGGCCTCCAAAAGTTTGATGGTAGGATCGACACTTGTGAAAGGGTTAGTGCAAAGAGTTAAAACAAATGTAAATCATATAAAATGTCATACAATCTTGATTGGAGAAGTAAAGGTTCTTATGGGGTATTTTTATGGTGCAAATGGAATGGGTATGAAAATGCAGATATTCTTACCTGTGCATGACGGTTCAATCAAGGATGGGCATTGGATTCTCATTGTGGTTGACATGGTCACAAAGGTTGCTGAAGTATGGAATAGCGGACCAGGACCAGTACTACAGCCATCGAGAATGGAAAACATTTTGCTTCTGGTGAGTGCATTATTATGTTACTGTAATACGATAAGTTCAATTACCATTACGTCATAATGAATTGAGTCAAACAAAGGATTGGTCACAAAATGCATGTGCAGCTGAGACACATAGACCGGGTAATGTGGTTTGATAACATAACACAACCTGGAAGCATGGTAAAGGTAGAAGATTTTACAATTGTTGAGGCCCCGAATGTGGCAAAGCAACAAAACGCATTTGACTGCGGTGTCTACGTCATACAAAACATGCAGCATTATCGGACCGATTGGGCAAAACAGGTACGTAACTGGATTATTTATAAATGCGTTAGAGATATAATGTCAAAATATAATTCAATACGCACATAAGAATGTGGTTTGTGTGCACACTCAATTAACCAATGTCATTGGTCAACATTAATTGCAGTACGACTCGGACTACCAGAGAGCAGCCATATTATTGGATTGTTTAACAGCCCTAAATAACGAGTCGGATGCAAACGTACGAGCGGCTATCGTAATTAGTGACAATGGGGTTGAAAAAACAGCAATGCAGCATGATGGTTTGCATCAGAATGGAGAAGGAAAGCATATGGAAGAATGGGAAGAAGGAGGGAAAGGGGAGTATAGACACAGACAAGGTCGTGCAGGACTAGGAGGGCATCGGAATGTTGGGACAACCTCCTATCAAAAACGCATATAATTTTACCAAGGGTCCTGCGTCACATACGGAACGGGAATGAAAAGGAAAAATACAAACAAGGGTTCAAAAGCGAAAGACGCAAATGGAATGAGAAGGTGTGAAGCAGAACCTATAGGTAAGTTATACTGTGGGGGAGGTGCATTATCCGTGTTTAATATATCATAAATAATAAGTGGATCAATCTTCGTTACGCGGTAATATTGTTATTTAGTGTGAGCAATGACTTGTGACGAAAAGTTATCGCACACCATAGTATTGCATTTTCGTGCTTGGAGTTGAGAGATCAAAGACGGTGTAATAAAACGTCATAAAAACTTTTGTATTACTTCAGTAAGTTGTAATGTGTTGAACGTTTGGGGGATATATATTGTTATATATTCATGGAGGAACCTGCCTGATGATACATCATATTCTAAAATATTTGGTCACTTCAATAGGCAAAGTGGATTACTAATTGCTCAACAAGCAATTCAGCAACCCAGTGTACACTACTACAGAAAATGAATCACACGACACCTCTCATACGACGGCATACTGTTTTCCGTGGTGTGAATCATTTCTCATTATTGAGACGACGGTTGTAAAATTTCCGTCGTCTAATATGAACTCAACCAACGGGTGTTTTTAATGCTGAAATTATATATTAGTTCAGAAGACGTTTATAAATGGAAGCGTGGTGTGAGGTTAAATTGTCATAGAGGTAGCAAGTTTCGCACCAATTGGCACGAGTTAAATTTCTTCAGCATGTAGTGTTTATATGACGGTTACTTTAAAACTGTGGTGTGAATCTATAGATTTGCAAGTCAAAACATGTTCACCGACATTCCCTCCCAGATTTCCCTCCATTGTCTCCCCCCAAATTTATTTCCCTCTCAGCAGGCAATATGAGGAGGCAAAATTGAAAATTTTGAAGCGGCATTCAGACAACATATATGTGAAAAACCATGGTCTGATGTCTTGTACATGCATGCATCAACTAATTAATAATGCAATGGCCGGCTTCTCCATGTGTCTTAAAGCATGCCCCACTACACAATAGCATAGACCAAAAAATGCCCTAGTGACGCGCTCAAAGCAGCACGCAATTTAACCCTTTAAAATGTCATCGTTAGTATATGGTAAATAGGGATCGTTCTATCCGGGGATTGAGGGTACACCTGTAATTGTGTAAACAAATAAAGAAATTAAACAATAAGAAGTATTATTTACAAAAATAAAACAAAGAAAAGAAATATATACAAGTAAACACAAATAAGGGGGTTTTATGATTGTAAGATTGAAAATTAAAATAAATAAAATAAAGAAAATGTAAAAACACATATACAAGGGTGGAACGTAAGGAACAAAGATCAAAACTACATCCATATGCAAGAAATCCGGTCACAATTCTAATAGTTGGTTATCTATGAGACGAGAATATATCAACCAAGAAACAAAGATTAAAGCAACCAATGTCCCTTATTTTACTTCCCTTTACACAATTGATCAAGCAAAACACCTAACCAATATATTTTGAAAACAGGTTTCACACAATCAAAGCAACCATGCAAACTCAAGTTTCAAATCATTAAGAGCAAGTGAAAGTTTAGTCAATAATTGTATTAATCCTAGTACACAAAGCATGTCTATTCAATAACACAAACAAATTGATTTCGACTTTTGTCCAAAGCCTTTACTACTTATTCGAATTAGGGTCACAAAGCATGAACCTAATTACTAGCTCCAATTATATGCAATCATTCTAAGTTG
>BDJD01005893.1:159699-185429 GCA_002564525.1 Rosa multiflora
AAAAATAGATATCGACGAGCTGTAAAACGTTCTGGAAACTAGACATCCGTAGCTTTCCATCCATATAAAGATCATAATTTTCTGAGCTCTGAACTATTTTTGACACTCCATTGAAGTTGACTGATCTGCAGTGGCAGTTTTCCGAATCTGTAATGGATTTGATTTTTAAAGCACAATTTGTGTTCAATTCGGTAATGATCTTCATGAGACTTCTTAGATGCTTCCACATGTCTTCCACAGGTCTCCTAGTATGAGTAGATCTCCATTTTACCTGTAAAAACACTAACTAAGTTAAATTGATCAAGATAAAGGAAATAACTTAGCAAAATATAGGGTTTAAACATTATAAACGTCACATTTTATGCTCCTATCACCCCTAGCGACACAATTGTCAGCATTCTCTTTCAAAAACTCCAGCCTACCTCGACCCCGACTCTCTCTTCGACTCTTCGAGCTACCCACACTCCGAAGCCTGAACCCAAAATCCACCGCCTCAGAAGCCCTGAACCCTAAATCCACAGCCTCCGAAGCCTAGAACCCTAAATCCCCGATTCTCTGGTACTAATCTCCGACTCCGAAGCGCTAAATCCGAGATTTGTCTTCGAATCTGGTAAGTTCTCGTCCTCTCTATTGGGTGTTTGATTTGGGGGTTTCAGGTTTCTCGTCCTCTCGTCCCCGACACTCACTTTTGATTTCGGGTTCTCCACAAATCAGAAATCACACTTTTGATTAAAGGTTCTTCACTTTGTGATTTCGGTTTTGATTAACTGGAGGTTTTAGGGTTCTTCACTTTTGGTTTCTGTAGAAATTGGTTTTGACAGAAATTGGTTTGTGAATTTCTTTTGTTCTTATTCTCTTTATGTGAAGATGGATTTTTCAAACATAGCGAAGAAGCTTGACCTCTCCAACTCCAAGAACGTCGTCGGCCTCTGTGACATCCATTTCTACCCTTCCGTAGTCAGTGTCGTGAGTTTCATTTAATTCTAAGTCGGGTTTATTCAATGAACATTTAGAATTGGGTATTTATAATTTTGCAGGGTGTGGTATGAATGGCCGTGATATGGGCTAACAATATTTTTGTTGTTTGTTTATATTCACTTAAGATTGTATCTTAATCTCAAATGAGCTAACAGCCACAATCTGGTGCTCCTGCTTCCAGAAAGGTATGGTGCACTGCCCTTTGTTAAATGTGAACTTGTAGTTTATACAATATTACTGATTTGCTTTGTTTTGATGCAGAGGAGGTTCATACCAAAAGCTCATACAAAGGCTGAAGTTTAACCGTATAAGCTCCTCACTTTTTGTTCAAACCAATGTACTTTATTATTGATTATCCTTTTCTTTTCTGGTTAATTTGAACATGACTCACTTGTGCTGTTCTTTATGTCTCTATAGCGACCCGGAGGAGGAAGAGCAAGCTAGTCATGCTGAAAAGGAGAGGGAGTTGCTCATACGTTTCCATGTATGTATTACGACACTGATTGATTAGTTTGCATTGATATGATCTTGAGTTTTGACCCCAATATCTGATCTTTTGTATGTTTTGTCTTGCTTTGTGTCTTAAAGGAACAATCTTTGAGGGCAAAGCTGAAAAACAAAAAGAAAGGTAGAGGCTTTTCTCACTTTGCTTTGAGACTCTTGGATTTCGATTTGGAGTTCAAATTTCACTAGTCATCCAACACTTGCAATTTCATCCAATCAAATTTGAATCAAATAGGGTGGAATTTACTAACTTAAGTTAGATAGTATGGAAGTTTTTATGACGGCACCTCGTCTAAGCTTTTTGCATTAGAATTGGTCCAAAGATGCCGCAACCTTAGAATGAATTTGCAGCTTGCTTATGATATTACTGCACTCCACCAACAAGTGTACCAATTTGTCATATATACTTATTTGTATTTTGACAGATTGCACCTCAAAATCCTATACTTGTCATCTTTTGGTATTAAGCCTTGGATCGTGTTTTGGTTGTTTTGGCCTTCTGCAAATGTAAAGACCTGTGCATCAAGTTTGTCTTGGAATTGGCTGCTTCAAAGTTTGTATTTAACAAAATGGTTTGCCGTGCAGGTATAAGTAGGAGTAGTTGATTGTAGTCATTTAAGGGTGAGCTTCTTCTCCAAGTGCCAGTTATGGTTTCATCTTGTTTCCAGACGTAAGGTGTAGAGTCTGCTGCAGAATTTTTCCATATACCTTGATTTTGTTCTTAAATCATTTGAATTATGATTGTGCAGGTTTGACGAGACTACAGTCTCTCAATGTTGGATATTGTAAATGCATCACAGATTCAGACTTAAAAAGCCATCTCAGGTACATTTTGGTGTAGGTCATTGTATTTTTGTGTAATAACCATGGTCATGTTGTTGAGGTTTGGAACTCCTTTTGTTTGCACACTTTTTCTTCTATCTATTTTTATAGATCTGTTTTCCGACTCTTTTGCATTTTTCTTTCTTCTCTTATCCTTGTCTAGCTTTGGCTACTAGTTTTTGTTGTAAAATGTGAATCATATGAATATGTATCACAAATCTAACTAAATAAAATAAATTAGGATTTCTTCTATACTTGTGCAATATATATAGTTTGTTGTAAGTTCCATACTTCTGCATCTGTTTTCACCTATTTTCTGCATTTTGAGTTTTGTAGCCGTTTTGGTCTAGTTACATTCATATATCTCAGCTCTCAAATTTTTCGATTGCGGACATGGTGGCTGTGGCACGCATTATGAATGTGACCTTGGTCATTCCTCAATTGGATAAACGTTCATTCTGGCATGACTCAAGGTTGTTACAATTGCTCCATTTCCTTCTAAAGGTGTTTTGAGTGCTTTAGTTTATTGAGCATTAACATGAGAAATCTCCCGTGGCTCATAAGTATACCAATATCTATATCCATTATAGGAATAAGGTAATGATCCTCTGTGCTGACTTTATGTGTGTGTATATGTGCAGTAATTCGTACCTGAATTTATAAATTAATGTATGTATATCTATGAAGCATGGAAACGGCAGAAATTTGAGTATGGTGTATCGTATCCATATCGGATACGGATACGGGTTCGATACGTGCTGGGTGCGTATCCGAGACCCTCCTGGCGTATCCTTGACCATGTAGTGTTTATTGACTATTTCGATACATCATGGATACGCTCTCCCATGATTTGGATACGTTTTCAGGGGTATTTTTGATATTTTGTTATCAACTGAAATGAAACCTAAAACACCACAGCCGCACTGCTCTCTTCAGTTCTCTCTCTCTCTTCGCGTCTCTCTTGTTTTGCTTCTTCGCAGCCAAGACTTGAAGGCTTGAACTCCAGATTGAGGGCTGAACTCCTTGAAGATTGAAGGTCGATCTGTGCGGCTGTGCCTCTGTGGGTTACTTAAAGCCTTAAAGAGTTGAATAATTAATTAAAGGTATGTTCACTGCCAGATGTTTGAATCACCTTATATCAATTGTGGGGCTGGTGTCAATTGCGTGTTGGAGTAAAAGACCAAGTCTTCAATTCTTTATAATGGTCAGTTTAGTGGTAAATATTAATTGAATTGTATGAATGATTATTATAATTGTTAGCAACCAGTCAATCACTTGTTTTAATTATAAGTGTTGGAGTAGCCTCTTGTGTCCGATTCAATTATAATTGTTATATAAATTAGTTCTCGTATTTATAGTGATTCTTTTTTGTTTAGGAAGATGAGTGATGTAAATGCAACAGCAACAAATTCATCTACTAATGAGGGTGTAGGATATTGGAGGGGATGATTTTTGATTCAATGATACAGTTAATGGAGGCATTCTTGAGGTTGCCAACCTCTCTCTTGATGAACCGACCTTGGAGAGTGTAATCTTTGATGATGAGGATATTGAAGTTGCGGAAGTTGTGGATGCTTGTTTATTGTGCTTGAACTTAGTTTTATGGGACTTATGTTTTGTATGATTGTTTGAATATTATGTCTTTTAATTGCTTGTTTCATTGCAATTTTATTATTTTATATGCAATATTTATTTACATATTATTTTAATAAAACATGTCCATAACGTATCGTGTCCTGTTTTTTTGAGAAAAAACGTATCCACATATCGTATCGTATCGCACCCCGTACCCCGTACCCGTGTCAGTGCATCATAGATGTATATGGCTGGATTATGCTTATTGAAAAATCGACAAGTGGATCGCTACTGTTAAGGTCTGTTTCTGTCCAGAGTCATCATGTAATATATTCAGAGTATTTCTTTCTGTTTTTGGTTGCAATCTTATATATTTTGATGTGGAAAAATTTCTATACTGTTAGGCATTATTGATCTATTATACAAATTGATTACTGTAGTCAACTATATTTCCATGACTAATATGCATAAACCTTATTCATGCTAGGGTCGGAGAAAACGAAAACTTATGTGCAGCAATATCATGCAAGAAGAAGAAAGCCAATGTCTTCGTTCCATTAATTGGAGTAGTTGGTGGACTTGCTATAGGCATCTGACAAGGGTCTGGTCTAATCACTGCCCTTTACTCTTGAGCCTTGATCCTTGTCCACCTCATCTTAGGCCTTTTCGTTTTGAGGCTATGCTATCATGTTTGTAGCATCAATGGTTATATTATTTAGCATGAGAAGAAAAAGAAACAAGGTAATGAGCTCATGGCCGCAAAGTCTGCTGAAGCTCATGGACTGGAAGCTCTGAAGTGCAATAGGCTTGAAATTTATTTTTAGGGCTGGCCTGACAATTTTAAGTACATTTTTGGATGTATTTTGCAATGGGGGATTCTTAGATGTACTCCATTTGTGTATCAATACTAGCATATATTGTCAAATCCATTTAGGTACATTTTTGTGGATTATAACAATCATATATATATTGGTAAATTACTATTTATTTGGTGATTTTTGATTCCAGCATTGAATATGAATCATTCTAGTAGGACAACAAATGAAAATGTTGTCTGATGAGGATTATAGGGTGGATTCAAACAAATTTTCAACAATTCACACGACAGTTCTTACCGATATCATTGTTGGATGCACACAAAGACAACAAGTATTAGCAAAAACCATCGTCTCAAATGTCACAATACAACGGTTCGAGTTATATCTGTCGTGTGAAGGCACACATACACTGAACTTTTAGGTCATCACACCACATTTTATGCTGGAAGAACTGTCGTGTGTATACAATTTATACAACGTCTTAAAAATAAAAACTGACTTCTGAACAATAAAGAGACAAGGCTGGAATCCTAAAAACCGTGGTATGAGTTGAAGTCACACCACGCTAGAATCCTAAAAACCGTGGTATGAGTAGAAGTCACACCACGGCATATTTCTGTCGACAGCTTGTCGACAGCATGTCGGCAGATCTGCCGGTCCATCAGACGACGGATTCAGCTGCAAACCGTCGACCCAATGATAGGTATACGACGGTTGAAAACCGTCATCTGACAGCGTTTCATCAGACGACGCCTCGATAGACCACGGAAATGCAAAACGTGAGACGACAGTTTTAAACCGTCGTGTGAAGCCTTTTGTGTAGTAGTGGTAGGGACAAAAAAGATAGAAAATAACAAAACATCAAAACTGTAGAGTTTGTTGTCTTCCATTAACACGAGGATACCAACTTCTAACATCTACTGGTAAAAGGTTCGTGTATAAATATAGATCTAACAATGTATGGGACTTGATTTAAGTAAAAAAAATGCGGGGTCAACTTTAATATGAGGATCACTAAATGGAACAACTTAATTGGCTACTAACTAACCTTGCAATACACAAGCTATGAGGTTGATGACCTATACGCACGTTGATGTTTGCAGAAGCTGACAATGCAAACCAAACCTACATGTACACTAACAAAATCAACATTGTGTCACTGTGTGTGTGGCTGTGTATATTACAAAGGGATTACTTCTTCAACGTTACTAAATTCAATACATAAATTCAACCATAAGGGGAGAGGGCGGAGGTTATAAGATTACAGCGCAATAAACAAATAACCAGTCAAAAGTTAGTAACACATGTCCTTGCTACAAAGGAAAAGCTGCATTACATTTTATTCAAAATAAACATGCCGGTAGTACTTACGTGAACAACATGCTACTACAAAACATCCCGCATTTACAACATAGCAAGACACGTACGAAAACCGGTTGACACGTGTAGGAAAATATCAACATTCTAACATGTTCATAGCGATTGGACAACACGGCATCACATACCTTTGGAACACAACCGACCAGCACATTTGGGTCTGTCTGGGATAACATGAGCACCTCATAACAGGGGAAACTCTATATCAGGCCACATGCAATCCTTAAGCTGATTTGATATACATCTTTTGGGTTGGCCAATGGTTGGCTGCGAGTAGTTTGTAGGTAAACCTGTGCTCGAAGGACTTGAAATGTGATCACTCCCTGCACACAAAAAGTCGGGAACTGATGGTTCCCATTCGTGACGAACCACCGATGGAGTTTGAACGGGTGGAGAATGTCCATCGCCTGAATCAATGATCTCAAATCTATCTTGGTGCCCTTTGCACGTGCGCTGGTTGTGACCAATCTGATGACATCGTCCGCAAGTAACTATATTTCTCTTACCTTGACTGTCGGCGTGCCCTTGTCTGTTGCTCAACATTCCCTTCGTTCTTGACATCAACGGGTCCCTCACAACTGTGGGACTGTCTGTAGGGAGAGGAAGGTTGGTATCCGCAACTCCATCGATTTAGCTTTGAAGGTCTGAAGTTGGATCATTGCATCGTTGAAGCTTTCTGGGGATTTGGAGAAATTTAAACAGGCTTCTGCAGCTTGAATTAGCAGGGCAGCATACCTTGCACTCTGGGCAGACTTATCATTGGACATTACCGATATCGCAGGGGCTAAAGTTGTTTCCCCAACTAAACGAGTCCATCGCTTCAAAATGAGACAGTCTGGGAAATTTGAAACCAACTCGGCTTTCATTACACAGAACAGGTGCGCACAAGGAATGTCGTCGGACTCAAACATCTTGCACGAGCAGAACCACTCCGGGTTTCCATTGTTGCCTCGATACTCAACGCACCAATGACGTTCTACTCTATCATACTGCCCGACATAAAAAAACTTTAGAGTCAGCATTAGGAAACTTGAAACTGTGATGAACGACAAACCTCCCCTCAAATTTGATTTGAGACTTAATCATAATAAATATGTTATGTGTGAATATTCTGCACGCCTGCTCCTCCAAGCCCCTCATATGAGTATCAAACAAAGGGGTACTATTTTTTATGTTGAAGTTGTCCCGCATGACGCGATCCCTTAACCGATTCAGTTTCCACCCCAATCGTGGCATAACATCAGACAATTTTGTATACCTGGAGATATGCTTTTTAAACTGACAATTCATACCCTCGCACCTCTGTGTGCTACACATACCGCCGAAAAAGTGGCCTCTAAAATAAGCCTCCGCCCAGTGATCCCGCTTATTATAAAGAGAAGCCACCCATGCATTGTTTTCAAGCCCATTATTCAAAATAAGAGACTGCCATCTAGACTCCCAATCGGGTACGGTTACCAACGCAAACATCAATTGCCCAATACCTTCCATAACTTCTTCACAGTTTAGGTTCTGGCCAATGTTTCTACCAATGTGCCAGGCACAGAGTCTGTGACGGGTTTGGGGCATGACGCGCTCAAGAGCATTCTTCATAGCTTCGTCCCCGTCTGTAATGACTGATAAGGGCCTTTTTTGTTGCATTGAATCAATGAACTGATTAAATACCCAATCGTAAGTTTCCTCTTTCTCATCACATACAAGTGCAATACCAAACACAACGGTGGCCCGGTGATTGTTGCACCCGACGAACAACACCATAGGCTTACTATACTTGTTGGTCTTGTAAGTACTGTCTACAATCAAGACATCCCCGTAC
Organism: Rosa multiflora; assembly: GCA_002564525.1. NCBI lineage: Eukaryota > Viridiplantae > Streptophyta > Magnoliopsida > Rosales > Rosaceae > Rosa > Rosa multiflora. Next base: position 167,590 of record BDJD01005893.1, read on the forward strand.
GCAATGTAGTCCAAAAGTGATTGATGGTCCCGCCAAAACATGTTTGCAAGCCTCCTGTCTTTATCAATTGTGTACTCAAACCAGAATTCTTTCTCGGTCGATCCCTTTGCCTTCATCCTTCTTACAGCAGTTTCTACATCACCCTCCGCATCATATTTCATATTCTTTGGACGAAGCTTGTTGTAAAGATCCTTCTCAGTGAATCGCATGTTGTGATATCCACCGGACTGTTGGGCAAGAAATTCATATGCTCGACTAATAGAGACATGTGCTTGCAGGAGGGACTCAACCTGTGCAATGTCGTGTCTCTCAACATTACGGTGGGAGCGAAGGAAATGAACTTCAGGGGCGATAGCAAGATCGTGATTGTGCTGCGTCACAAACTTAGAAACATAGAACAAATCTTGGTGATTAGACCACATAACCATGAACTGGGCGGGGAAGTCAGTTCGAGATATCCTCATTCCACTAAGCAATCTCTTCCTAGACACCTTATTCTTATCACCATTGGGGGCTTCCTTCATTCCACAACCGCCAACCTCTTTGGTCTTCTGTACCGACATATGTCGGCCGGCTTTAGAGCATACCCACTGCCTTCGATATACTGTTTTCTTGGTTTTGTGTATGTCTTTTTTAGCTTTCCTTGTACTGAAGCCGGCCACATGGGAGTAATACTTGTAGAACTTCTCTGCTTCATCTATGGTTCGAAACCATAGATGTTTAACGTCCTCATATGTGATGTCTTTGAAATTTCTCCCATTCAATTCCACATTTCCAAAACCCCTAAATCCGGAACTACTTTCTTGAACTGATTACATCCATTCATCTCCATTTCTCCTTCCAACGCAGTTGCCGTATTGGGGGGCATGGTTTCTATGACTGGAACCTCTCCAAAACAGTTACTCAACCTTTCAAACCCTAGGGGTTCATCTTCCTCTTCGTCTGAAAACACTTGGTTATGATAATTGTAGTCGGTGAAACGAAGCCCTTCTTCTTCACTGCTGTCCATATTATTTGTACCTCAAACTTCAACTTCACTTTTATGGAAGTTAAGCCATACTTCACAGATTACCTGCATCCATAAAGTTGAAGTAATGATAACAAATTTCCATCTATTACTCCCACACATCCACCATAAATATGATGCCAGGAAAATATTGAATATTTCAACATTGCAATAATCCGGGGAATTTAAGTTTTTTTTTCCCCATTCGATTTGTATACTAGACAGTACATCAAATAATCAACGCAACATAATTATGATTTGTCTTTTACATCATACCTTTATCCACATGCAGGTTTTATTTTACATAACTTTATTTGCACGATCTCCCTATTCACATTCATATCTCACTACAAAATACAATATCTGTACACTACCTATATATTGAACGACTAGTTAATTACTTGCAATCAAATAAATCGTTGCGTCACTTTTATAGTTGGTTCAACATATCGAATATAACTTTTTGTATGTGACATCCGATGTTTATATTATCAGTTACTAGGAAATACACATATCACCCAACTGGGACACACAATCATAGACATAAAAATGATGCTTTTACTATACATGCAACTGGTGGAGCCAACTACATATGTCCTCCAACGGGACAAAGGTAATGCAGCCTACACATTCCTATCAGGAGCTATAGGTAAAGTAGGGTGACATAAAGGCCAAATGGTACAAACCTAGCCACTGCTGGTGTCTGATCATATATATTTTCTAAAATTCAATGCTTCCTACATTAGTTCATTTTTGTACTCAAATATTACACGCCTACATGTACAACAACACTAGACTCCCAGTCTAGCCATAATTAATCTACACATTTATATTTCAACAATTCAGATAACATTTCATTTTCATATCAGTTCCAAAACATGCAACATATCTCACCTACTAATATACGGTCATTTCACCGACTTTGATGCATGCTGTGGGATAACATTAGCTTCTGCTCGGTTGATTTCAATATGGATCGTCAACATGCCAGCTATAGTTACAGTTTTAGTCCCTCTTATCGACAAAATGAAGGCTTCCTATATTAACTGCAAACAAACATTCCATGTTGTTCCCGGATAAGGAATAACCACTTAACATATTAACTTTTTCATTTAATCATGTCATGACATTCTGAATATGATTGCTTACAACATAATGACACATCCACTTCACAGCAAGGTTGACAGATGAAGGTTAATGTGTAAATCGCCCCACTGTTTTCTCTTACAGTACGTCTACTTAGTCTTGAAAGCGATCCCCTGCATAATTACGGAAATGCTTAGTACAAAGACATAAAATATACCAAACAATAATGTCAAACATAAACATGGTTTCGCTCATCTGGCTATACACAATAACGAAATGCAATCTAGGTAGCTACCTACATCTTCTTAAACTCAGGACTACATGTCTATAGTACTTGCTGCATCATTATATGAAAGTAACCATAATTTTGGCCTCATCAATTATTTTCGCTATTCACCTTCTCAACGAACTTTGTATCATCCATCTTCATATCCACGATACCCGTTCTCATCATTTTGGTAAATATCCACACACCCTATTTTAGCAACAAGTTAACTATACCTGTAACTGCAATTACTCCAACCAATACGGATTTATATTACTTTACCCCCACTGTTTCACTGTACACATGTATAAGTGGATTATCATTGTCCCCTCGTTATTATAATTACAACAATCAGCTGTTTTATATGACACTAAGATCCATACCGATTACACGCAATATTAAATTTTCTAAACCTGCCCAAATGAATCTAACACGTTTGTTTCACTTGAGGATGCTTTCAAATGCCTATTTCCTTTATTGGGGCTGTGGGTTGCAACCAACCATCTACTACTGATAGCATGGAAATTTAATCACCGGAGCAACAATATGGTGTTTTCCAAGCATGAACAAATACCGGTTACAAATTCAATAATTAACATTTATAATCAAACATTTAACTCGTTATGCCCCGTGCCCACCCACAGGAAACCACCCAAACCAACAATTCCCACATTAAATAAATGGTAAGAACCGGATGTCAGCCAACCACTAATTTCATTACTGTCAAAATAGCACAAGGGGATTGTATTCAACACAAAAACATAACCCAAATGGAAAGATAGACACTACCAGATGGTTGAGTTCAGTTCAGATTGCAGGAACGATTTTTCGTAGCAGTGCTTCGAACTTGTGAACTTGTTTAATATTTTCTACAACAAGGCCCAGTATTAGTAAGCCTAGGAGATACAGTCCCCTTCCTGAATCGGACTTCTGTAATTCGGGGGTTCAGATCAATGTATTAACTCCATCAAATCCTGGATTACATGGGCGGAAACACAAAACTTTAGATCGACTTCCCTCTATTGCTACAAAGATTTCAGTTTACTTGCTCAGATATCGTATTCGTCTTCGCAATCCCAATATTCCCCCATTTGAAATCAATACAACCAAATCAAACTACATATTTGATTGATGAACATATACAAACATCCAAAAAGTAAATTATTTTTAGGAATATTGGGAGGAACCCGTACCGTCGATGTTGCTCTGTCCTACTGAGGTGAGCCTTTCCGGTTCCAACTAATCATTGCGGGCATTACCTTACCGGTACAGCTGCCAAACCATATCTCTTCTCTTCTGCAACCAAAATCAAACTGAATCACAACAATCATTATCCATCTACATAACAACGATGAGCCACCGGGATTAGGCGGTATTTAGCCTCATTCATGATTGAATCATGAAGGGATAGCTTTGCTCTCTCTTCTTTTCCTTACCTCTAAGGGGAACAGATATCCATAAGGCCAGATCTTTGTGAGCCAGATCACCTCAATGGAGCTGTGTATAGAGATATTTTCAAAGCGAAAATACCATGAGCCCCCGCTGGTTTCACCATGACGGCACAAAAGTTACATTTAATGTCTCATTAACAGTCAACAAAAAGTAATCAGTTTGTGAGGATGTTAACTGGACACGTCACTGGGGCCCCCTTGGTCTACATTTCGGTTGGTTCATTGCAGCCCACTCCCATAAGATGACGTAAAAGCAATATCCGGTTCTCCAAACTTTGGTTCCTAGTTCAAACTTTTTGTAATAAATCAAATTGTTGGTACATGCATGTGCCGGTATGTGCTTTTAGCAACAGTAAAATAAACTCCCAATAGAGCATTTTTACACAATGAAAGAGGTGATCTCCTGATAGCGGCTTCTAAGGAATTTCGTGGAAGATTTGGTGTTAAGGCAGCCGAGGGCCTACAGGTGCTATCCCAATTTGATTTTCACACTTTTCATCTTATCTTGGAATTAGATGTTTTATCTGTAGTCAACGATCTTTGCAAGGCAAGTAAGGAAAAAAACCCGCACGAATCCGTCCATTTATTAAATCCGTACTAAGAAAGCCCGCAAATTAACAGACCTTGCATGCTAAACCCACTAGAACCCATTTACTTCCCAAAAAACCCAGTTCGGCAGCCACAAAAAACGTGAGCAGCCTCCCTTATCGTGCGCCCTTTTCTTTTCCGTCACCCATAACCCAACCCTCTCTCTCTCTCTCTCTCTCTCATCTCCCTCTGCACGCCCAATTTCTCAAGGTATTGGATCTGTCTTTTGCTTTGGGTTTTCTTCGATTCCGTGCAGTTTTTGTATTTGGGTATTGCATTTTGTAATCTGTGTTCTGAGTGTGTTATTGGTTCTGGGTTTGAATGATGGAGTTTTTGTTGTGATAGATTTCTGGGTTTTTGTTGTGATATTTCTGGCAAACCTGATGTTAGCTTGGGGTAAATGAGGTGTCCATTCTCTTTGTTTTAGGATTCTTGGGTGAGTTTTCTCAGAAAAGATATGAGAATTTGAAACGAAACAGGGGATTGAAGAAAAGAGTTGAGATTTTGAGGCTGGAATTTTTGGTTTGTCGAAACGATGAATTCAGAGACAATTAGAGATGGAATTGATCTGAGAACAATGTTGTTGGTTGTTTATTGTACAGTACAATTTGTACTCAAACTGGTGTCAGAAGATTAGCTTTTGATCCTGGCTTTGTATTTGAGTGTTTCGAATTTGTGTGGTGATGTTGGTGGAGCTTTGTAGATTGGAGAAGTTATAGGCTTTAATCTTGATTCCTTCAATTGTTTTGTGATCTTGGTAATTGATTTGGTCTATTGGAGCATGGTGTTATAAGTCGGCATGACATACTATTTAGCTAGTAGTGAGTGAACTGCATGCTATTGATGGGTACCCTTGCTTCAATATAGTTATAATCCTTGCATCAAGCTTAGCCACTGTTTTTATGGTTCAATACAAAATAGTAAAAACTAGGCTTAAATGATGAGTCCCAATTTATATATGTGGAGTTTCTTTGAAAAAAAAGTAAAAAAAAAAATGCTTACGGGTTTAGCCCGCAAAACCTGTTACGTTAACGGGTTCTTACCGCACACTATACATGTACGTTGCCAGGCCTAGTGAAAACATGTACATTACCCTAGGAAATGTAACAAGGCAGCGCATGCTTTGGCTAGAAACGCGCATTTGTTTTTTACATTTCAAATTTGGGTAGAAGACGGATCACAATGGCTCTCTGATGTACTTCGAGCTTATGTATCTGCCTAGTTGTTATCAATGAAAGTTTTTTCTTCTCACAAAAAATAATAATAATTAAATAAACTCGCAATAATAGCTTCCATCGATCCAACAGGCAAACTTGGTCGGAAAATTCTCATAGCTAGTCTCTAGTGTTATGGAGGCGTAGCCCGCCGACCATCGATAAAGTGCTACATGCCTACATCGGAGGTACCCAACACAACACTGACCCAAAATTCCTCCCACTAATAATACAATAAAAAATTCCATCTAAATATGTAGTCGCTCTCTGAGAGTCTCGACCATACTCTTGTAGCCATATATGAGTTCTACGAATTCTCCATCTTCCATCTCTGAGCTTACATGTGCTAAAGATGCGATCTTGAGAAAGGACAAAGATGATACAGTCGGGAGAAGTTTGGAGGGGTTGTGAAAGTTGCCACCTGAACACAATTCGGGTTATTACAAATACAACGGGGGCGGTTCGATAATCTCATGGCAGATTAGAAGGTTTATTATACCAAACGAGAGGTTGACTGGTTTGCTCCAAATTATGTCCCAAAAGCATGCATCCAAGTATCCAACCATATTTTGAATCATAAGAGTTTCGAGTGTCTTCTTAATTATTCTTCTCTGACCTTTCTGACAATCCGGGAGCTTTTCGGGACTGACTTATCAAAGAACCTAGTTGTGATTTCCCCGTACATGTTTTGATCATATTGATACGTAATGAGGCATGCATACGCAAGTACTGGAGCGTTGTTGAAGATGACTCCATGTATCAAAACTCTCTGGCCAGCTCTTGCATACTGCAACAAAACAAACAAGGTCTATGGGAGACGATTAGCGACCTGGCATGAGGTGTCGATTGAAATTTAGATCTGAGTCATCTGACCCAGAGGAAAAATTGTTGCCTGCCATATTAAACGATACACAGCATACGCTTTGTTATATAAGTGGGGGAGTTATATATGAACTAATCATGAACTCCGATCCTGAAAATCTAATTTAGGATCTTCCTGTTTGAAGAATATACACCAATTAATTGCTAGCTCTAGCTAACTCTGCTAAGCATGCTGAATTGCTACCGCTGCTCTTGGGTGTTCAGCTAGCTCTTTCTCATCACTTTGTCCCTCTCCTGGTGGAGACAAGTTAAGATGTACTCCCTTGATCAATCTGAGTTGGGCTTTGTAATTACATAATGGATGTATGTAATTCTCAACTAACGGAACTGATCAATATGTCAACAACTTTAGAAATCAGTCTTAGGAGTGCAGACCTGTTCGCATCCTAATATAGGATTGCAGTAGAACTTGAATCCTAATTGAAACTGCAGATCTTTGATGACGTTATGATTTATTCAATTTGCCAAACCATCTAAAGTAAAATCATCACACATAACACAAAATCTGTTGACGCAGTAAAACCCTCTAAAGAGGTAAACAAGTGCGGGCACTATGCCGGTGAACAATCCACTATATGAATATGAAAGTACATAAAGATCTTACACAACTCATCTACTACAACCAATCTAGTGGGCAGCGGTGTCTCCTCATCTTTGCTACTTCCAAATCAGCGACCTTGTTCTCCTTTGTCAATCTTGAGATGACACAACTCTCACCTCGGTTGTCAATCACCTCAAGGCACAAATCATGCATGAACTACCAACACACATGAAGCATAAAACCAGAAAACTTTTTGATAGAAAAAGTTTGAGATTTGATAATCCTTCAAGAGCTAAACAAGGAACAGCTCATGAAAAAGATAAAGGCAGAAAACTCTCAAGAAGGCAACGACCAAATATTCTGATATGTTCCACACCCTTGAACAACCCTAGGAGAAACATATATATAGGAGATGACGAGCTAGGGTTTCTGATGTACATGGGATTCATGACGTCTTTTAAAAAGCATGAATTAAAATAGAATCATCATTTAGAAAAGCTCATAAACCAATTTAAGAAAGTTTGAATGCTTTGGATAAAACCATCTGAAAATTCGCATATCAATGCATTAGGATTGAAAAGATTTCCGCATCCTACAATAGGATTCAAAGGCAAGTTCAGTCCTAACCACTTTACAAGCATGCACATGTATGCAAGACATACCTGATTGATGAAAGTGGTACATGGAGCTTGAAGCATTCCATTCTTTCAAGGATCCAAGAGTAGAAAACTATTACAAGAAATATGACTCATGGTTGTTGCGCTTAGGAAATGTCAATCAAAATAAACATTGCACTAACAGGCTTTCTTATACAAGATCTCCGAGAGCTTCTATAATTGGCTTCCTATGCTCAGGCTCACCATGTGAGACGACGCAATGCAAATAAGGTGGCTCATACACTTGCTCAAGAAGCTAAACATGCTTTGTTTTCTATGAATTTCTTCAGTGTTCCTCCTCCGAGTTAGAGGGTTTATATATATATTTGGATTGTAATGATCCTTAAGTCGGTGAAAATTCTTTTTTCCCCTAAAAAAAATATACACCAATTAATTTAGCATGCGTACGTACTGGGTGCAAATTAAAAATAAAAGAGTAGGCCTCATATTATTCCTATCATTCCTATTTTAATTTCTTTCTTAAAAGTTCAATACTATCCAATCATTTCACCTTATGGAACTGTACACATGTTTTTTTTATTAGGGACCGGTGTTCTTACCTTCATGAAGAAATGGTGTTTAATCACGATAAAAGATATTAAGGAAGGTTTGTGTGTTAATCTCTTACTCTATTTTTTTTACACTAAATATTTCTTTTTTTGGGCCAAACCGTGTCCTCCACCTACGAGAAATTTTTTCATGCTACCATCACACCAAATGACTTGTGTGACGCTCCACTTAAACGCTCCCACGTGGATATTTGATCCAGCTCAGATCCACGTTGAAAACTGAGTTCTGTAAAATACCCTTTGAGTCGACAATCCAGTTCCCTTCAATCTTTCTGCGAAGTCCTTATTCCTTCGAGCAACTTTCTCCTATCTCCACTGGTATCTACCTCCCAGTGAAACCACCACACTGAAACTCATGAGGTATTAAAAAAAAAATTAAGAAGAAACCCAATCATATATCCATAAGACGTGAATCTCTTATCCGAATCAATTTTGATAATGAGAAGATGGGTATGTGCATGGAAGAAGACATCTGTTGGGTGGATCAATGCAACGTGGTGGGCATCTAATGTAACCTAGAAGTCTACAAACCTAGATGAATGAATCCACATTCATATATTGAATCTCGTACAAACCCAGAAGTATACAGACCCAGGATGAACTCAGTTGGATATTTACCCAGAAGTCTACTAACCCAGATGAATGAATAATTCCAATAAAACATTGAGCTTAAGTCGGATATTGTTGAAATTAACTCAAATACTAATTCAACTATTTACAATCAATCTTCTCCATTTTAATTGAAATCTTCTTTTCCAGACAAAAGAATAGTCATGTGAAATCAGATTCATGAGCTTTTATTTTTGCATAAGCTCAAGGGCATATCCCAGATAAGAAAAATTGGGTCTTCGAACAAACTTCAGGAGGTTTTTTTTAGGATAAATTTCAGTTTAGTAACCTGTGGTTTGAGGGTAACATCATGTCAGTCTCCGTTCTTTCAATTTGATCAGCAACACTCCTATGCTTTCAATTTCAATCAGCCGTGCCCAAATTTTACTGTTCTGTCCAATTGGAACGTTAACGTTAAATTTGAACGTTATTCTCAGCCAATCATATACTGGCAAGTGGCATATACTGACGAAATCGGTTTGGGTCAGTCTTTCGGTCTCAAAATACATGAAGTCCAAAACTGAACCAAGAATCTGTATTCGGGTCGGTCTTTGCACCGAACCGAGATTTGTTACCGAACTGAATCGGACTTTTTTTATCGGTTCGGATCAGGTCCTCGGTCTTTCGGAGCCTGCACGCCCAGCCTAGTATGAATCATACTCGTGTAAATAATGAAATAAATTTCTGTTGTGCTTTATTCTCTCTTTTCTTTTTTAGTTGTCGGATTAACAGAAATCCATATCGGCTAGATCACATATTAAAAATATGTCTACCCATAGAGCTTTCAACACACACAGACTTTGAAGTTTGAACAGTTGCTACAAGGTTGGCATTCTCTGAAATAGGGGATTTGAGCGGAGACGCGTTTCGTTTCGCCTGCTTCACTGCCTCTATTGTTTTCGTTTTGTGTCATAGTCTAATGTAGTGATTGTAGTCCTATGTTATCACACCAAATATGATTGGTAAAAAAAATAAAAATTGGTCCTCAACTGTTGAAGTAACGGGAACTGTGGTCTGCTGGCTACTCACTGCACGGTAGCCCGCCATGTTTAATCCTCCCTACTCCTTCATCTTCTTCACACTCACACTCCTCCTCATCGCCACCCGGGCCCACCCACCAGAACAACCCGAACCCGACACTCCCGTCACCCGCTTCCAGAAGTACCTCCGGATCAAAACGGCCCACCCGAGCCCGGACTACTACGCCGCCGTCTCTTACCTCAAAGCCCAGGCGGAGTCCATCGGCCTCCACTCCCGCACCCTCCACTTCGCCCCCGACAAGCCCCTCCTCCTCCTCACCTGGCCCGGCTCCGACCCGACCCTCCCTTCCCTCCTCCTCAACTCCCACCTCGACTCCGTCCCCGCCGAGCCCTCCAAGTGGGCCCACCCGCCCTTCTCGGCCCACCGCACCCCCGAAGGCCTCATCTTCGCCCGCGGCGCCCAGGACGACAAGTGCATCGCCATCCAGTACCTCGAGGCCATCCGCAACCTCAAAGCCGCAGGCTTCAACCCAATCCGCACCGTCCACGTGTCCTGCGTCCCCGAGGAGGAGATCGGCGGCCTCGACGGCGCCGCCAAGTTCGCCGTCTCTGACGAGTTCAAGGAACTGAAGGTCGGGTTTGTTTTGGACGAGGGTCAGGCCAACCCCGGCGACGAGATTCGGGTCTTTTACGCTGATCGGACGCCGTGGAACTTGATTGTCAAGGCGAAGGGGATGCCCGGCCATGGTTCTAGAATGTTCGACAATAGTGCCATGGAGAATCTGATGAAGAGCGTTGAGCTTATGGCGAGGTTCAGGGAGGCTCAGTTCGATGAGGTCAAGGCCGGGAATGCTGCTAATTCGGAGGTCATTTCGGTCAATCCGGTTTATTTCAAATCCGGGATTGTTTCCGGCGATGTGAGAGTCATGTGCTTGTTGTTGTGTTTGGTGTTTGAAACTTTTCTTTTTCATCACAAAGACAAAGGCGTTTCATATATTGTTGGTGTATTTAGGGATATGCGATAAATATGCAGCCTTCTGAGGCTGAAGCAGGTTTTGACATAAGAATTCCACCTACTGTAGACCCGGAGCTTGTCAGAAAGAGGATTGCTGAGGAATGGGCGCCGGAAGCTAGAAACTTGACTTACAAGGTACATTTTGCTGTGTTTATTTCCACTGATACAGTTCATTGATGTTGTGTTGTTCATGGGTTTAGTGTTTTGGTCCATGAAGTATAATGTGAATCATACAAGAGTGAGCTTAGTTTAATATAGCTTTCTGCAGGGACCACAGACTTAAATGTTATCCGCCATGTGATCAAACAATTTTGCTGAAAGTACATATTTCTGTTGTTTTGCCAATTAGCTAGGATAAATCTGATTGTGAGATAAAAACTGATAACTAGGTCATATATGCTAGCTGTTTCCGTCTCCTCAACTCAGTGTTTATACACTTGTAATTATGAATACTTAACATTTGCATCACAAGTTTTCTATATATCATAGAAGTTAGAACTAAGTGGTGGTTGTTGAAGAGTCACTATTAGCAAGCTGGTCAATACCAGAGTTTTGGGTACTTGACTTATGTGCCAAGGTACTGCTCGACTGCAATTCAAGAAAATTAGGTTGTCCAGATAAAATTCATTTTATGAGGCTTACCGTCTAGGATAAAAAACTCTATCAAACTTGGCTGTTCAGAACTTTGTGATCTTTGAAAAGAAGCTGCAGTTGGGGTATTGCTTTACGTTATGCCATGTTCCTTTCTTTATTGTCTACATTCTTTTCCTGTGGTTAACTTTAAAGCATTTGTTAATTGTGAAATTCAAGTAATTCATACGTAGTCATCAATTAGTGATAGTGAACAGCTATGGCTCTGGTCTTTAACATGGGACCAAAGTTAGTCATCAAATTAGAAGAGGTAGTTAACTTTGGTTTAGGAGAACAACAGACGGCTTGGGGGGCTGGCCAGTTCAACTCCCGATTATTCATTCATTGTAATGCATACCAATAGAACTACTTTTCAGTGGCTTGTCTAAGCCCATTAGTTATCGATTTCAAAATGGCCATTTTGAGCAAGCACTTGTCTTTTTACCAAAATCTCCTGCCTTCCACGTGTCAGCTTCAAAGACAATATATGCAGTTCTCAGATTCTGGATATGTGATTTTAGGCCTTCTTATCAGATCTCTTAGGATACCAGATTTATATGCTCCACCAGACTCTTGAGTTTTAAATTTGAATATCATCTTCATTTCCTCTGTTTTCTTTGCAATCAAACGGAGTATTAGTCAGAAAAGGCTCACGGACTTCTTTCCTTTACATGGCAGCTAATTGAGAAGGGACCCACTAGAGATTACACGGGTCGCCCTTTAATGACCCAAACCGATGATTCCAATCCATGGTGGTCGATTTTCAAGCAAGCTGTCGCAGCAGCTGGAGGGAAACTTGCAAAGCCTGAAATCTTGGCTTCAACCACTGATGCACGGTTCATGAGACAGCAAGGCATTCCTACTCTCGGTTTCTCCCCAATGACAAATACTCCAATCTTACTGCACGACCATAATGAGGTTTGATATGTTACGGTCCTTTTAACGTGCAGTTAGTCAGTTACCATCAAATTCTTTTCCTGACTCCGATATGTCTGTTTTGCAGTTCTTAAAAGATACCATATTCTTGAAAGGCATCAAAGTATATGAATCTATAATCAGTGCTTTGAGTTCCTTCGAGGGAGGATCACGTTAGATGCTATCAGTATTCAGTTTGGGCATTCATTATTTGCTGAAATTCACATGGCGGCAATGATGCACCATTGTACTGGCCGTGTTGCACTGAAGTGACTCGGGCAGATTCAAAGGAGGTGAAGGTTTGGTCTAATATGTTTCAACAATTTTACAAATTTTCGTAAATTGTCCCCATTAAGCTTTGTACATAATTAATAAATCTTCCACACTAGAAAAATCCAGGATTGGGAGTAGTTGCGATGGACCTTTTGTTGTTGGTATTTGTCTAGTGACATTACTGTACATTCCTTGTAATGATCATGCATATGATCAAATTTGAGGGATCAGAAATGAAGATACAAGACAGGGATGTAGTTTATAATCATGTACTTGTTTCAAATTCAATGCAAATACCATAGGGTAGTTTTGTTTGGATCATGACTTGCGCTCCAGCCCCATTACTTGCAAATGTATAGAACATGTCATTTAGGCCTTGTTATCTCTTATGATACGAGAGAGCTAAAACAGATGGAATCAATCAACAAACAAATGAATGATTGATTGATTAAAGACTTCCACTAGTAGTTTTAGATGGGACCTTTCGCGCCAAAGTGAAAAACTGAAAACATTGTGATGGAAGAAACACATTCCAGGCATGTCTTGGAGTAAACAGCCCATGCTTTTTTATCAGGGACATGCAATTGTAAGCCCACCTTAAACAAGTATCAGCTTCCATAATAATGAGCAAACTGCAATTCGACATTGCTTGTGCATCGTAACCCAATAAGCTTGAAGCAAACCTAACTGTTGTATTTGCTCATTTCTCATCTATCTGCTTTAATTTTCGCTCTATTAGTATGTGTTTGTGAACACTAGGGTTCCACTTGTGATAATTTCAAACATACATTCAGGTATTGTCAAGACTAAAGAGGGATACAAGGACTATAAGTTTGGTAGTGTGACTGTTTTGGCTGGAAATGGCCATTTTAAGCAAGCACTTGTCTTTCTTGGATCAGGTCAGAAGCGAACTCTTTCTGTATAATGTTCCCTGTTAACATTTGATTAGATCCACCAATTCCAACGCTCTAGCCAATCTCTTTTTACCATGTTATGGGATAGAACCTCTTGTCCAAAATTTACGCTCTATATGGTAGAGGATACACGTAGCTCTGATACACGTATACCCTCTGATACGTAGCTCTGATACCATGCAGTTAACCTGTGTTTATACCATGTTAGAACCTCTGGTCCAAAATATATCCTCTATATGTTAGCAATACATATATACTTAAAATAGAGTAACAATATTTATCAAGCTAACACTCTCTCCATGGGCATGCTTTTGTATGCCTGTTAAGAAATTGAGAGAAGTAGGGTATAGGGAACTTATCACAAACGTGTTAAACACAAGGACTGAAAAATCGAAAAAATCGGCGAAATTTCGCCGAAAATTTCGTTTTTTTGAAGGCCCGATATATCCGTAGCATACCATGACAATTTCGGCCGATATTTCCGATATTTCCCCGAAATTTTCGATATTTCCCGAAATTTTGGATATTTCCTGATATTTCCTGAAATTTCCCCGAAATTTTCGATATTTCCTGAAATTTCCCCATACATTTCATCTCCACCAACAATTCTCACATGCAAAGTCAATCTCCGTGGGCCCAGCACCAGTTGGCATAAAATTCAATCCGAAAGACCAACAACAACACCAAGAATCGAACCTTAGTCATCCCACTACCTTTTGAGAGGGTTTGCTAACTCTGCTACACATACATGTATGTATTAATCACAACATTCTAATATATATTCATTTGCTTAAGAATCTGAAAACTTAGATACACGTCCAATCAATAACTAACTTGAAACACTTAATTACTATATTGAAATTTTTTTTTACTAAATGTTCAAAAAATTTATAACAACATTTCAAATTATGACTTCTATAAATAGTTCAAAATAATCTTCATACCTTGTACCTTATAGGTCTTCTACATGATTCTAAGGTACTCATGTAATTCAAGGTGTAATGTATGATATGTACAAAAAAAATGTATATAAGGTGTGATGGCCTAGTCTCCCATTGAGTTTCCAGCCATAAAAAAATAAAAAAAATAAAAATTAGATGTTTATTTCAAAAAATTTCAGAGTTATCGGTTATTCAGCATTTGCCGTTTCATCTTAAATTATTACAAATTAGTATATAACAAAGTTCATTCAAGGTTTTCTTTCTATATATAGTAGACAATTGATAAAATAAATATATCTAAAAGTTTCACTTAAAATTTCCATTTTTTTCTTCAAATTTCCATCATTTTTCTTTATTATTTACCGAAATCGATATTTCCGTCGAAATTTCCATTTTCAGGACCATCGATATTTTCTCGAAACTCGATATTTTGGTCCTTGGTTAAACAACCAATCACCCCAAAAGCTTGAGTTGTTATCATATATGGTAGGGCAATGAAGATCGAAGATAAGAAATGCAACACAATAGTTGTGGGATAACAAATACCTCGTGAAGGTTGTAAGTTGTAACTAAGCTGCTACAGTGAACAAGTTATCCCACAACACAATAGTTGTGGGATAACTTGTTCACTGTTCTGGTCAACAAGTTCGTCCCCCCTCCTCAAAACCAGGCATATATATTACGCCACCAAACATCAATTCACAGTGACGTGAGGCCATAGCAATGATATTGGATATGGTTCTTTTCCTTTTCTTGCTTGATACCATGAACTTTTTCCAGGAAGTTTCTACGAATACAAAAGAAGAGATTTGATTCTCATATCATATCATATCATAGTATATAGACCTTACGCACCCACATGGATCTTGCCCCTTCATTATCCAACACACTCCCACCTTCGAAACCCTAATAAGCTGCTTCACTGCACTTTCGCCCATATCCTCGTCACTTCCTAATCGAAACCCACTCTCTTCCATTCTCTCTCTATCATTATAAATCTATATACCAAACCAAGCTATATTAATTGGTTTTTTTGGGCACTCGGCCTCATGAAAGATGAAACCAAATCGGTCCCTACCTCCTCAGGGCTCGACCTGCATCCATTTAATCCGGACTTCATTATTCAATTAGATGTGTCCTTCTCACCTACTGATATCCAAGGTACGGAAGGACAAAGCTCATTGGTACGGTGCTTGCCAGTTAAGAGATACAGAATCAGCTCCGTGGATACTGCTTTTAAATATAGGATAGATAAGACACTAGAGAAGTAGCAATGAATCTTCCTTGATGTGCATGATTGGACTTGAGTTGAATCTCTTAGTTGAGTCTGATATATAATGTTTAGTTGAAAGTGCTTAAGATTATTGGTTCCGTTCATTGTTTAATATGATAACTGAGTTTTAGTTCTGATTTAGATGTTGTGAATTTGAAACCGGGATACTCTCTAATTATCATGTAACTAACAAAGTGCATGTAACTAACAAAGTGAGACCGCACGGCGCACGCAAGTGTAAGAAAGTATTACTTAGCTTAACATACATTGTTGACATATTCTACCTCAAGCTTTTGGGTCCAATAGTTGCATAAACTTGCATTGCAAAGACTTGAAGCCTAAGATGTTGATTAGTTGTCTTTTGTCACTATTTGGTTTACCATATTGACCAGAGGGTGCTCCTAGTTTTTTGGGTGTCAAAAATTTAAGTTCCAATAGCAATTTACTGATATTTCATAACCCTAGAAAAAAATTAACACCTTTAGGATGAAAAAATTGAATTGGAAAGTGATGTTTATTTGATTATCCCTGCATGCTTATTTTGAACTTTTGAAGTCACATCGTTGATGATGAATACAACTCACGTCCAGACCAACACCATTAATATTAGACGTTGGTTTCACATATAGGCAGCTTCCGAGTAAGAGAGGCCTTTTAGCGAGCATTTGTTACTTCTGAAACACCCATGTTGTGTTTTTGACGGAGAAAAACAATACTAATAATTTCTCAGTTCCCAAAACCACTTGTGGGACTTTGGAATGAATAACATGGTCAAATTATATTCTTAATGATAAACAAAGATCAGGCTGTGCCTGCTTCGGAGTCATAAAATATTTATATAAGACCTAGTTCTAGTTTTTGAATTCTCATCACCAGCTCATTTGGTCCTCTAAGAATAGAGGCATTCATAAAGTCAAAGAAATTTACCATTTGACATTCATATATGCATGTTAATTTACTATGTGATAAGTTGAAACCTAGTGGAGCAATTTTTAGAGGGTCAAGCAAATTAGGTCATGGAATATATTAATGAAATTTCCATATAGTTTCCATAAAACGAATAAGTCTAGTTTTGATTCCAGGATTTCTGACAAATTGAAAATAAAATAAAAAGGATTGGAGTGTGGCTTAGCATGTGAGACGGTCTTAAATAATTCTACATTATTTCATCACGAATCATACTGTCAGCCACCTGATAGAAAAATATATATATCATCGAGAAACATATATTCATTAATTTTGCAATTAATTCTATATAAATAAAACAATGCTGCTGTACTAGTTTAAGAAAGAAGAAGATGCCTTTGATGCTAACATGCATGATTATGTTTAAGTGTGTGAAAGACTCAAAAAAACTGGGGAAGGAAGGAGGAAGGAGGGAGGAGGGAGATGGAGTCGTACGGATTGACGACACTATTCTTTTCACACACATGTATTATCATTGGGGATACCAATTCTCTGCTCAACATTCAATAAAGCTATGGGGTTATAGCCCCTCTGGTTCTCTCTTTTCTGTGTGTGTATATTTTAATTGCTAATGTGCGTGATAATAATTCATGTTTGAATGAGGATAATTCTTGAAGAAATTCGAGAATCCGGGGATTAAAATAGTAGTTCAGAAGAAATGAATGTGTGGTCAGAGATGATAAATTTGCAGGCAATAACTTTCTAGTGCTTCTGCAAATGAGAAAAGCAGCTGGATAAGTTGTAGCTAGTCTTTGATCACATGGACAGGTTGTGGGTATGGAAAAAGTTGCAAGCCCTTGTTCACATAGCTTATATCTAGATACTGTTAGGGGTTAGGGTTAGTTACACATGGGTAGTTAACACCCTACGTCCCTAGCTTATCTTAACAATACTGCCCCCTGATTTTGACTTTGTATATTTGCTTCAATGCTCTAGAAGATCTAATTCTCAATAAAAAAAAAAAAATGCTCTAGAAGATCTTCTCTTAAAAACTATGTGTTTTTTTTTTTGGCAATTAAAGTAACCTAAAGGGGGACATAAAGTTAATATCCCTTAGAAGAAATAA
>BDJD01005895.1:1409-14239 GCA_002564525.1 Rosa multiflora
ATATCTGCTCAAGGAAACAGAACAGAAAATAAGAAACAAGTAATTAGTTATATGAAAATGAATGATGGGGTATTCAGCTTTGACAAATATTTCAAGTAGCAAGACAATCAATACACAAGACACACACAAGTTTTACTAAAATACAAAACCCCTTATTGCCACAATTAATCATTTTCAACGAACCTTTATATAAGAAACTTCACATATTGTTTGATGTCGGGATGAGCCAAAGAGCATCCGTGGTAAAAATTACAATATTATTTAACGCCCAATCTCATTAACCGAGATAAATGTATTCAAATCATAACTGAAACTCGAAAGCAGAAACTTCTGTGATGACCCAATTGCTAGGACTGTATTGCTGAATTGAATTACAAAGTGAGAACCAAGTCAACCAGTGCCATCGTAAAATTAAGAGCAAAGTTTTAAAATATCAGAGGATAAAACGCAGAATGAACAAAAACTAATAGTTGCAACAGCAATCAGATTAGTTTGAAAGAGTTATTTGTTTCAATCACAAATTAACCACCGTATTTCATTCACTACGGATCAAGCAGACCCATCCATAAACGAAAACACAATGCATGGAATCAACTCAAAACCCCAAAACCCTCATTCTTTGTCACCAAACAGACCATCAAAAACCTGCAGCTGCTTAATCTGCATCAGAATTGCATCAATTGCATCTCCGTGCTTATGGTATCACTACCAAGTTACAAATGAACAACTAAAGCTAGCAGGAACCATCTGACCACATGTGTTATAGACAGTAGATCTACAATATTACCAACCAGCAAGTGTTTGAAACTTTGCTCCCAAAGATAACACATATAATAAACAAAAAGATACTGATAACCTCTGCAGTCCACTACAAATCGCGATCAAAACGTTCAACATAAAAAAAAAAAAATGAAAATCAAATCAGATCTGGAAGCTAAAGACTCAGATACAAATAGTAAACGAGCTATCAATTCCATCCAACTCAGTTCATAACTATCAGATCGACAGTGATGAATCCCTAATAGTAGCCAAATCAAACCCTAGAAATTGAGAAATTGAGAGAACTGAAAATGGAGAAACTAAAGTGAAGGACCTGTTTGGGAAGCATTGAGGCGTGGGCCTTACTGCCCATGATGCCATGCTTGTAGAAGGCTTTGTCGAAGGAGATGGACTCGGTGAAGGGCTCGACGGTGTCGGTGAAGCGCTTGATGGTGTCGGTGATGCCCTCCTTGAAGCGGCCTCCCTAGAGCTTGGCCTCCTTGGGCTCGGTGGCAGCGCAGTGGAGGTCGAGCTTGGGCATGGATCTGTGAGAGGTGGGTGTGATCGACAGTTGAGGTTTGGGAAGGGAGTGGTGGTTAAATGAGGAAGAGGAGTGATAGGGAGTTGGTTTTTTAATAAAATAGATATGTATATGTTTGCGACGGCGACATGAAAATGCGTCGCAATTAATAACTAATCCTACTACTGTAAGGATTTGCCGTCGCTAATAATAAAAATTATTCGCTACGGAACATTTGCCGTTGTAATTAATATCAATTGCGACGGAAATCGCTGCCGAAGTGAAAAACCGTCGCAAATGCAATTTTTTTTAGTAGTGACATCAGTAGGTAGTTTGTCATAGAAAAGGCGCCATGCTAGTAAAGATAACCGTGGTGGAATGAAAGAATGCCAAACCTTAGAAACCCACTCATCTTCTGAAAATGATTGTCAGACTAGATGGTATCCATCAGAAAAAGAGAAAGAACCTGAGCTTGAAGGCTCCCAAATTAATACATCACTTTCAGGTTCAATTGGTAGTGGAATCTGAAGAATTTCAGCCGCCAAAACCGGAAACGAAATTGAAAATTCACTGGGCAAGGTCCAATGCTGATTAGTAATAAAATTTTCCACCTTACTCATCAAACGTTTGGGAAAATTCAGAGCTTGTAATTTTACAATTAAGGGGGCATTCAACCACTTGTCCATCCATAAATTCACCAACTGTCCATCACCAATAAGCCACTTGGAGTTATATATGGAAAATGAAAGGAAGAGCTGCCTTTAAACCTTGCCAAACTGAGGACCTGAAATACCGATATTTCATATTGTAGTAAATAGAAAACCGTTGAGATGCATAGCTACTCCATATCGAACCCGATGTGAGAGTAGACCAACTAAGAGATGGTATCTGAACTTATCCTCTATTTTATCGATGGTACCTGAACTTCAATTTTGATCACAACCAGTACCTGAACTTTTCGATTTCATTTTAAATGGTACCTAGAGCCACCTCCGATCACTATTCCGACTAAAAACGGCATGGGAGGCGATCATAGTGATGATTTTTGATGATTTTGAGGGTTGCGATCATATATAGTGATGATTTTTTGGTAATAGACTTGCCTTGAACTTGTTTTTTTGTTTTTTGTTTTTTTAGATTTGGCTTTTTTGGCCAGAATAGTGATCGAAGGTGGCCTTAGGTACCATTTAAAATGAAATCGAAAAGTTCAGGTACTGGTTGTGATCAAAATTGAAGTTCAGGTACCATCGATAAAATAGAGGATAAGTTCAGATACCATTTGTGATAATAACAAAAAAAAAAAAACATGAAACTAAAGTTTTCCCTAGACACACACACGGAATTGGGAAAAATCTCATCAACATAGGCAATTAACTATTAAAAAACAACGAAACCTAAGAAACAAAGCCCGATAAGAACCATGCATGCTTCTCCACTAATTACTAAACAAGGGGAGAAAGAAAATCAACGAGGACACGCCACAACCAAACACATACCAAAATTCTGTGCACATTGCAGGAACTAGTCCTCACAGGAAATTAAACCACTGAAGCTCAAGCCGATTCACTCAGAATCTGACTAGAAAAGCAAAGCACACCCTAACAAAACGAGACAAAAGAACAATGGCGGCCATATCGAGTTCGCATGACCTTGTACGTGCTCTGGGTTTCTGGCAAGAGAAACATTACAGTACTTATAGTAAGTTTAATCAATGGTATCCACGTTTTGTCAATATGATCGCAGCTTGAAGCAGCTTTCTACATATAAATTTGGACGTATATATTAACGCTATATTATTCTGATACTTCTGTGAAAGCAAGGTTAAAATTATTTTAAGATCGAACTAGCTAGCTCTAGACGTAGAAAGGAATATGCAGTGATAATATATGGTTTATTCTCTCACCAATAAAATCCTATAAATAAAGTTTGAAATTTCTTAAGAAGAGCGTGACTCGTGAAAATGTATGGTTGTCGCATAATGTTTGACGATTGGATCGTCGGATAGTCAACTAGATTGTGACTGATACCAGCAAGTCACTAGAACTCGAAGATGACACGCAGCTACCAAGTACCAACGACTACTTGACTAGCTACTTTGTAAAGTAATATTTGTCGAACGTAATTGGCATATAGAAAAGGCATTCCACTGAAGTTTTAGCAACGATTTTCTTATATATATATATATATATATAGACTTGTCAAGATTGCTATAATTCTTTCTAACCAACTTTACAAAAACTAGGACGAGCCAAATTACAAAGAAATAAAAGCACAAAAAGAAAAGAAAGAGAGGCTTTTCCTTGGTCGCAAGACTCGGAACAAACCAATATACAAAGGTTTGGGCTTTAGCAACCACTGAAGTTTTGGTGACGATTTTTCGTCACATTGTTGTGGATTAAAAATCTGTCGGCAATGGGAGGTTCTAGTGGTCCTAACAATCAAGATGGTAAATGGTATTTATTGAGAGAGACGTACATGTAAACAATTCCAGACTCAGTTACAAGACGTGCTATTATGCATGAAATTTAATTTCATCTATCTATATATGATCGATTCTTTCTTTTGAATAACAATTAATGACCTAATTAATTAAAGGAACAATGTTGGGGGTTAATTAAACATTGATGAAGGAGAATGACAAGTTGGAGCTGGTTGTTGTTGTGGCCTTCTTTCCCTGTGGCGATCTCATTTCACGGACTCTCCTTTCCTTGGACAAAATTCCAGCTACCCTGCACATTACTAATGCAGGTTAAATTGGAACATAAGCGTGGTTGGTTAACTTCTATAGTGTTTCTTGTCCTTATATCATGAAAGCTAATCATATCATTGCGTAGCGGAGAGTTTAATTAGCGACTACTTAATCTAATATATACGTACCTTACTAGAGCCTCTTCGTTGGTAGAATGATGGGCAGGCTCATGGATACCGGTTTCCAAGTTTACTCGGGAAACTGGTTTCTTTAACAAATTTTCTCCAACTTTTACAAGATTTTGCAAGTTTTCTTCTGTAGCAATATCCACAGAACACAATGTCTTACCCAAATCATCATCCTGCGCCATATAATTTTAATTATATTTTTTCTGCTTATAATACTATTCACTATAAAAGAAAATCACAATTAAGGAAAAGAAATCATCGACAAAAGGTCAAAAAGTTGTCGATATGATTGTTTTAGAAATCAGATAGAGACATTGTTTTATTATATTTTTTCTCCAATCAAAATCGTCACTTATTATGCTCCTTTAACTAATGTATGTGCGTTGTTATTAGACTATCAACTTCACCACATATTCACAAAATAGTGAAAATGCAGTAAATTTTAAGCATTGACGTATGTATACCTGGATTCTTAGGTAATTTTTCTCAGAGTGAAGGGCTTGGAACACTGTAGAAAGGTGGAAGTCAACCATATCACTACTTGCTTGAGTAAATATATCAACCAACGGACAAGAACCGCCTCCGATCAACCATCCCAAAATACCCCACTTAGCTGCATTTTGGGCATCGTACTTCTCATCACATTTTGCTGAACCAGTACCCAATGATACAACTAGAAACCGGGCGTATTCAGTTGCCTTTATTGTAAAAAAGTCGGGATTTCCCTTGTAAATTTCTTTTGACACTTCACTTATAGCCACCAAAGCCTGAAAAAAAAAAAGTAACAAAAAATTTAACAACTACCAAATCAATCATGTCTTCGATGTAAATTAATTGTTGCCCTTGTTCTTAGGCTCCATTAGATGGGAGCGATATTATTCTCAATTTAACTACTTTATGCCCTGTTTTATCATAAAATGTTTAGGTGTAGTAGAGGAAAATATTATTCTTTATTATGAACACAAAGTTAGTCACTTAATGACTTGATGGAATGATGGGGACCGATTATTGTGCAATTCCTAAAGTGTTATGAGTTGTGTGTGTGTGGGTATCCTGTATTTAATTAGGATATTCTATATTAATTAGGAGATGTTTGAAATTGCATGATACAGATTAGGTTATATATGATCACCACTACTTACTGGGTTATTAGCAGCAACACCACCATCAATGAGATCAAATTCTCTTATTTGACCAGTCGTGGAATTTTCGGTTTCAAAATGATGAGCTGGAAGAAAGGTTGGGGCTGCTGAAGTTGCAATGCATATATCCGAGAGTAAAGCATCTAGGCTACTGTTCTTTCTCACCTACATATAAATATCATCATGTCTGCAAAATCAAGAACTACTATATATAAAGAGTATCGTCACGTATAAGAAATCAGATGCATATAAGAGAGAGAGATATGGATGAACAAATTAAACCTCATAGCTGGAGAAGACGGTTGGTTGGAGCCTCTTTATATCAAACGTGGGAATTATGACGTTGGTCAATGTCTGATGCAATCTTATGTCTCCTAACTTTTCCTTCACTATATTATGTAAATACTCCCCATCATACTTTGGCCCTCTGAAAGCTTTTACCGCCGCCACCGCATCAGTTATTGGAGTTCTGTTCAAGAAAAAGAAAGAAATGAAAATATCTAGAAACACATGTGGGCCGGCGAGAGAACCAGATAGAAGACTAGTAGCTAAGTTATTGACGGGGACTAGAATACGTACAATGGAAGACAATCAATTTTGCAACTATCTTGGGGAAATATCTTAGGGCAGTGTTCAAGGTAAAATTTGTTGATATCTTTAGCAGCAAATAATGGACGGCCATTTTCATCCGGGGCGGTAAGCATGGCAGTCACAAGGCCACCAGTACTAGTTCCTGCAATGACATCAAAATAATCTGCCAGTCTTGCATCCTCACCATCCAGCTTCTGCATACACACGCACCCAGCAACATTAATGCATTCGCTCGATGTAAGTAATGAAATTTGATCACACCGAAACAATCCTCGTATATTTGATTGTTGAAGTTAGACCATCGAACTCAAAGCTGGACGATCGACAATACGAGAAGTGATAATTATACCTGAAGCTCAGACTCAAGGAAACTGAGAAGAGTACCAGGGATAATTCCTCTGATTCCACCTCCATCAATGCTAAGAACAGTGACGAGGTTTCCATAAGTGGGAGACTGAAGGAATGATCTTTCTCTCTTGATGAAATTATTTGGAAGAGAAGCGGATCCGTGGATAGGCATCTCCATGGAATTAGGCAGGAGACTTGACTAAAACTGAGAGGTGTGAAGTTTCTGCTGAGAAGGATCGAGTCCTGCTTTGAGTATTACTTGCGATTTATATAGAGATACCCTGTGAAAAATTTGACAATACAAGTGGGTTGCTTGCGGCATTTACGTTTAAGTTTTTTTTTTTATTGTTTTTTTTTATGCTAGGGGATAAGTTTAAGTTGGACCCACCTCATAATCCGGAATTTTCTAACAACTACAATTATATATTATTAAATCGCCCCACCTCATTACTCATTAGAAACTATATTAAAGTACAAGATTCAAAAAAAAAAAAAAAATACTCTTCTACCAGTAATTCACAAAATTTAACAACTTGATCGATGATCAGTACAGAAACCTTATGAATTAATGGAGAAGAGATCAAATTCCATATGGCAAGCTTTGTTTTTTTTTCTTCTTTTTTCTTTTCTTTGATCTCGTAGCTGTTTGAGATTGTAACTAAGCAAATAAATTAACAAGGGGAAGAGGCAAATCAATGCATTTAATTTTCAGAATATGGATGATTATGAGTATAAGAGTTAGTCCATTAAGCACCAATGATCGAGTTGGTCAACAGTATTAGATCGAGCCAGTTTGTTTGGGGGAGGATTCAATGCACCGAATAATTTCCAGGTTTGTAATTGACATTGTTGTCAGAAGGCGCGGAACGCTGTTATCAACTGGCAATTAGTTATTTTTGAAGAAATATATAGCTAAAAGTGCTTTAGTTATTGAAGGATTTTTTGGTATTTTTGTTGTTAATTTTTTCTCATCTCTGCTCAATCATCAATTTTAATTCAGAAGAATTCAACATGCATAATTTCAATAATTAATGCAGTCCATGGGAAGTTGTTGAACAGCAAGTGAAGATGCACGGTGCTTCGTACTCAATAATATATATCAATATAATCAATGCATTGGTCCAAGCACTTGGCTGAAGATTCTTACCTGAACTTCAACGATTAGCACTTGTTAGATTTTGTGGTTAACTGATGACATGAACTTGCTTCAGCTTAAATTAACAGAGGCCGCCGGTTTATAAATAAAACACAGAACTAATTAAAAAGAGAAAACTCATGTCTGAGTTGTTCAGTAGTACATGTGTTGGTCGGAACTCGGAACAGACGAATTATACAACCAATTAACTGGTGTTTATTTATTTTTTTTTGAAACGTTAACTGGTGTTTATTGGGAAACACAATTATTTCAGTACTATATTACATGAGCAATAATTAATTACTTTAATCACGAGTGAATACTCCTATAATCAAAATGAACTAATTAAAATTAATGGCCGGATCATCAGTCGGAGCTAGTTGTATTAGAAGTAACTGCGCCTGCAGCCTTCCCATGTGGTGATCTCATTTCACGAA
The DNA here is from genome assembly GCA_002564525.1 of Rosa multiflora. Taxonomy (NCBI): domain Eukaryota; kingdom Viridiplantae; phylum Streptophyta; class Magnoliopsida; order Rosales; family Rosaceae; genus Rosa; species Rosa multiflora. The sequence goes on from BDJD01005895.1 coordinate 9,219, forward strand.
CTCTCCTCTCTTTAGACAGAATTCCCGCTACCCTGCACATGTTATAAGACAAAAATTAGACTAATTTAGTAATGAAATAAGCATTTATAAATATTTATTATCATACATTAATACACTATCATGTCAATTGGGTCTCATTCTACTTAAATGTACATACAACAATAAAAGATAAGAGTCTATGAGACTGTTAGATGAACAAGTGAGATATATATATCAACAAATGATTTTTCCAATTATATATATTATACGTACCTTACGAGAGCCTCTTCATTTGTGGACTGATGGGCAGGCTCAAATATACCAGTTTCCATATTCACCCTTGAAACCGGTTTCTTTAATAACTCCTCTCCAACTTTTACAAGGTTGTTCAAGTTCTCATGCGTAGCAATGTCCACTGACGACACTGTTCCCTCCAGTGAATCGTCTTGAATCCGAAGGTAATTTTTCTCAGAATAAAGAGCTTGGAAAACTGTGGCTAGGTGGAAGTCGACCATGTCACTACTTGCTTGAGTAAATACTTCAACCAATGGACATGAACCACCTGCGGTTAGCCACCCCAAAACGCCCCACTTAGCAGCATTTGCGGCGGCATACTTCTCCTCGCATGTCCCTGAACCAGTACCCAGTGATATAACGAGGAATCGCCCATACTCAGTTGGCCTCATTGGAAAGAAGTCGGGGTTTCCTTGGTGGATTTCTTTTGTTACTTCGTTTATAGCGACCAAAGCCTGAGGATAGTTGAATAGAATTCTATATATAAGAGATCTACCACTAAATGAATGCTGTATCATCTATGAGTAAACGAAAGTTGTTGAGTTTCGATGATAGTTCCCAAACTTAATTAAGTTACTCCAAATTAGTGTGTACCGGATTATTAGCAGCGACTGCACCGTCAATCAGATTGAATTCTCTTGCTTCTCCAGTTCTGGAATTTTGGGTTTCAAAATGATGCGCTGGGAGATAAGTTGGGGCTGCTGAAGTTCCAATGCATATGTCGGAGAGTAAAGCATCTAAGCTATCATTCTTCTTAACCTATCAAATTAATTACCAACATATACACAAAATCAAGGCCTAGCCTTTCATAACTTTATGAAGAACACCATATATAAAACAAAAGAAATTTCAAAAAATATATCCTAGAAATACAAACCTCATAGCTGGAGAAGATGACTGGCTGAAGCCTCTTTATATCAAAAGTTGGGATTACAACGTTAGTCAATGTCTCGTTCAATCGTATGTCTCCCAACTTTTCCCTGACTATCTTATGTAAATACTCCCCATCATATTTTGGCCCTTTCACAACTTTCAACTTTTCTACAGCTTCACCAATTATTGAGGTGCTGTTGTAGGAAGCAAGATACATAAGTGATAAGACTGTTAAGTACGATATTATTAACCACGATTTGCATATAAAGTACTGTGCATTTATCATTTTACCTGTCTTGGGGGAAGATTTTAGGACAGTGTTCAAGATAAAAATCGTTAATATCTTTAGCAGCAAATATTGGACGGTTATTTTCATCTGGGGCAGTAAGCATAGCAGTGACAAGACCACCTGTGCTGGTCCCTGCAATTACATCAAAATAATCTGCTAGTCTTGCATCTTCACCATCCATCTTCTGCATGAACATATATATAACCAATATATGTTAATACACAGTTCGAGTAATGTTTGGACATTTTGTTGTCCATTCATACATGGAAAATAAATTGTTTGGGTTTGAATGTAAGGAGGCATGAGTATTGAAGTTATCCAAAATCATACATGCTATTGTATAAAAAGCTTAGAATCGATTCACTTTGGGTCAATATATGGATCTATATATATGGAGTCTATGTATATTCTAAATACCGATCGATCAATTTACCTGAAGCTCGGACTCTAAGAAGCTGAGCATAGTTCCGGGTATAATCCCTCTTATTCCACCTCCATCAATGCTAAGAACAGTGACGAGGTTTCCATAAGTGGGAGACTGAAGGAATGATCTTGCTCTCTCCATGGCCATTAGAGATAAATGGACAGGAAGGTACGTATATGTAAAACACAATGAATTAAGATAGGAATCAAGTAATGAATGAGTAGTTATTGAACTAAAATTGAGAGATTCGAAGTTTCAGGTTATGTATCTATAGGTTGAGGAGGAATGGAGTTAATTAGCACTCCTAAGTAGTTTACGCTTTATATAGAGATCTTTTCTCGTCCAAATCTGACCGCAAACTTGTATGTTAATGCGATAACAAGTTTTTAAGTTGTACAAGTATCTAATCAAGAATTTTCTAAGTACTAGACTCTAGTATTTGCAAATGAATCTTCCACACCCACAAGTCACCATTCTAACATATTAACACGTACACCTTGAATGGTGGAGTAACATATCCTCGAATGTTCATATAAAAAAAAATCTTACTAGTGCATCAATAAAGCTTTCTTGTTACTATTTCATGACTATTTGAGATTATTTTCCAAGCAGAAAAAAAAAATCAAAAGGAAGATGCCAAGTGAAGCAGTCAAGTCAGAATTAGAAGTATTAGGTACGTGGCTAATTAAACAGCACACAACAGACTTAATCTCGCGTCAAAAGGTCGTGCCCTAGACTCCTAGAGGACGTACAATCAGTAATTTTCCAAACACATAATTAAACGGACTAGCTAGCTTCAACTACCAGAAGAATTCAACATGATATATTTCAACAATGCAATGCATCGGCAAAGTAGTCCTTGACTAGTTGTGTCTATCAATACCCTAGTTAATAGAGGTCCGTACTTGAGTCTGAAACTAGATTATACCCTAATTCTGTAAAGGATTAAATAACTGATAAATAAGCAACTATTTTCCCTGTGTTGTCTTTTTACACATCGATAAAGACAACCCAGAAAGCTGGATAACTTAAAAAATATGAAGTAAGGCAGAAGAGAAAGAAAAAACGAATGGTGCAATCTGATCGTACTTGATTCAGAGAAAGTTTACATATATATGTCGAAACTTTTGACCTAATTCTAATAGCACATGTAAATATGCAGTAATTAAATAATTCCCAGAAATCCTGAAGAGTAACCAAAGAAAAAGGAGCCGCTGAATATGTAATTGGTCCAAACTCCAAATCTTTAAGTCTAACCCCGACCAGCTAGAAGCCTAGAACCAACCACTGCTGATTACGTAATAGGTCTACTACACGAAAGGGTGTACATCACTACGTCAAAGTCAAATTGGTGTGAAGCATCCATGCATGCATGAATTTCACCACGCACTTCAATGCCGTGTCCAGAATTGTCAAAGCTAATTGAGACCCAGAAGATTTGCTTTCTGTTTACTTTATTTTGATAGGAAAGCTCACACATGTAGTTGGTATTGAACGTTCATCCCAGGTTAAACATTGTTAAGTGTTAAAGCCAAAGGTAACGTTGCAAGCTAAATTCAAAGAACTTATATAAAGTACCACAATTAAGTGGTATGCTCACTACAAGAAAATGACTCTTTTACCACTCACATTTTACGGCGTGCATTAATGCGTGCCGTAATAGACACACATTTACGGCGCATTTTCACGTAGGTCGTTAATACCCTTTCTGATATGGTCTTTTACGGCGTGCATCTAATGCGTGCAGTAATAGACACACATTTACGGCTCATTTTCACACAGGCCGTTAATACTCTTTCTGATATGGTCTTTTACGGCGTGCATCTTTCTGATATGGTGTTTTACGGCGTGCATCTAATGCACGCCATAATAGTATTATCTTTTACAACGTGCAAGAATAATTAATGTCTTTTCTAATATGGTCTTTTATGGCATGCATTGATGTGTGCCGTAAAAGTAAAAGGCGCAAAAATTTTCACCAAAATTTTTATTTCCCTCCATCTTTTCCCTCTACACATTTCATTTTTATTTTTTTCATTTCATAACACAAAAACTTTTCTCTCTCCCTGACACATATATACCTCAATTTTCGCCATCTCTTCCTTCCACGTCTCTTCCCACATCCAAGTCGTTGTTCCCTAGATTTGCTCCGTCGCCGGCCGCGTATCTCCCACCACCACCACGTTCTCTGCTCCTCTCATCGAGATGTCGTGGATCGATTGAGCTACGAATTAAAGAACATTGAAGTGGTTGCCGCTCTCGGAGATTGGGACCACCGGTTTCAGGGTCTTGAAGTTTCTGAAACCCTTTTGGAGAAAATTGAGAACTTTGGCCTTGTCTTGCTGATAGCTAAATTTAAAACTATTGATTTTCCTTATTCTCTTGCAAATATGTCAATTGTAATATAGGGAAATAAGGGTCTCTTGCAGAGGATTAAGTTAAACTAAATGCTTCAACAAAAGTCACAAAACGCGACTGCAGTTCCTACTGAACAGAAGTCGAAAAACAAACTAAAAACCTAACCAAAACAACCCAGAAAAATATGAAAATTTACAGAGATGTACTAGACATACAAAGTGTCCAGCACACAAAATTTGGGAATTTTTGGAGTTCGTTTACTATGAGAATAAAATACGTCAAAACAGAGAACAAAAAGAAAAACGAAACTGGAACAAATTTGAGATTGGTTGATACCAAGATAATGAAACTAGCTAGGAAGGAAGTATCCACCCCCAACAATCACACACAATACACTTTGTCCAATTTACTACCAATTAACTTAGTTGAAGACACTCAGATTGGCTCGGTACGCTTGAACACAACCTATTACTCTTTCTTACTTTGTACGCTAGGCAGGAAGTGCTCTACACCCAGACTATTCCCAAGCAATGAAACCTAAAGGTATGTTTATTAGATTAAACATGCAGAGATCATTAAGTTTAAAAAGAGTTTGAGCAATCACTAGGCATCGCAAATAACTTAGAGCCTTGCCAAACCTAGGGTTTTGTTTACTTGCTAGTGAAACCTACCAATTACTTCGCTAGACAATTTGAGGAATCCAACTATTGATCCGGGCATCAAACAATCAAAGTATTAGAACCCTAGCATGCATACTAAGTAGGCCTCCAAAGCACACAAACATAGAATTCATCAATGAGAAAT
>BDJD01005895.1:23377-33693 GCA_002564525.1 Rosa multiflora
CTAGGAAAAGATTTACCAATCCTCGTGGGTTCGACATCCTTACTTAATCCCCTATTCTATAACTTGTACCTCTTGCACTTGAGGGTGGCTTTAATGCTAACAGTTTCCTAGAAAAGTTCCAATATATAAATCGTGCTGAATCAGTTGGTGCAACAACTAGATTAAATAAACAAGAATGTGACATAGTGGAAGGTAATAATAGTAAATCTTCCTACACTTAAACTTCATAATATGAGTAAAGATTCACCTTCAACAAATACATATATACCACGTCCCAGCAACAGACACAAGAATCACCAGCAGCAGAGAAAATGGATCCTCCATGTTGTAGTAAATGAGGTATTAATACACATGGAAAAAATACTTATTTCCACTGCTCATAAGTAGACTTTTACAAGAAAAATTCGCATACTTGATTGTGAACAGCAAGAGCATTGTTTTCCGGAATTGGAGGTAAAGCCCCCCAAGGACCCCTGAAAAAGATGGCAGTAATATACAAGATATGTTAAAGAGAGTAACTTAGTGAACAATCAAAGAGCACGTCATAAAGCATAATGAGCAAAGACGATATTTAATGTCTTTCTTCCAGTAGAGTTATACAAGTGTAAGATTTCCGGAGACAAACATGATGTTGTCCTCTAAAGAAAAGAAAACTTCTCTATATGTTGTAGGTTCATATCAACCTGTCTCATCTGATAACTCTACATAGTAAACACTGACGCAACTTGAACGAAAGAGTGGCTGGAAATCAGGTGGCTTTCAATAACTTACTTACGTTGAGGATTCACCAGGTCAAGTACTGGCTTCACTTGGTCTCCTATACAAAGAAGAAGAAACAAACAACTTAAGTGAGATAAAGTACATAAAAAAGGATCAATTTCAATATCATATACCGAACCAACATATCAAATTCAAGCAAGAATGCAAAATAATATAAATTCGCAAAATGTGGTAACCCCTATATTACCTTGCAAATAAATAGGCATGTCGAAACGTATGCAATCCTTCCACCTCCATCCTCGAATTTGACCATCATCCCTATAGCTACATGTAACAATCCCACAAAATCAACTACCTCAACTACATCAAAATTAAGAAATGCTGAAACTTAAATTACAATAGTACCAACCTTGAAAATGAAAGTTTCAAGTTAAACTTCACTGTATTTCAAATAGTGTAACATTTTAAACTAGTTGTCATAATCAAGAGGTCTTAGAACTTCCTCTATAATGTGACCAACACTTTGAAGCGACTTCAAATCATCTTCAGTTTTCCCAAACTCCTTCTTAGCTCCTCGCAAATTTTCTCGCACTGCAAAACCCGAAACAAGCAATTTAGACCCAAACAAAATTCCTCATACCATCTAAAATTCCTAATTCACACAGAAACCCACTACCCAGAAACTACATCAACCAACATTAACACCTAGGGCACAAAATCGGCTGAATTGAAAATCGAAATCGAAATCGAAACTCTAGACCAAAAATTGAACAAATGGGGAACATTTGGAGTTGGATAAAAGAGGGTTTGGAGTGTGAATCTGACCTGCATAGACTCGAGAGTCGAGCTCCTTTTGTTGGAGTAACCACTTGCGGTAATCGATGATGGCGGTGCGATGTCGTACAGCGTCCTCCGTCTCGGTGAAGGTTATCACAGCGGTGCTGGGGTCTAAGAGGTTTTTGGGAGAAGAAGAGATCTGAGAGCTATCGCTGCCTTCTCCGCCGAATCGAATCAGATCGAAGTTGTTCTCAGATCGAGTTTCTTTTTCTTTGTTCTATTACAACTAAAAAATGTAAATAGAGTGAATGAAACAACATCTTTCATCTTCTAGTGGGTTTCAATTGAAGACGGAAGTCAAAAATTTCGGGGAGGAGGGAACTGAAATTTCAGGAGGGAGCGAGCTTGAGCGCATTTTGGAGCATTAAAGTGAAATTATATTATTTAGGACACAAAATTAAAGAGGTCGGCTGTGTCCTCCAAATAGTCTCCACCCACTAAAAAATATCATTTACATGTTAAGTGTCCTTATAACCCTTCAAGGACTCCACATAAATTATGTGTCCTTGTATTCCATAATTGTAGTAGTGTTAATTTTCATTCCAAAACCATATAACGTACATATATGTATATGCTAACGTAATATAGTATTACAAACAAAATTAATGCAATCGATGAAGTTAAATTTTTGTAAATCCATAGGTGAGAGGACACTGTGAGATTCATATTCTCAATATAATAACATGCCCTCGCACGTGGGTAACTTATGAAGAGTGATGTGGAGCCCATGTGACTGCGAGATATTGACACGTGGGATAACCTAACTCTGATACCATGATAAAGTAATTTAGACTTCACAACTAAAACTGATAGACAACGAGCGGAGTTTACCCAAATCCTTAACAACCTACACGAAATGTCTTTATTTTTTCATGTAGAATTTATATTTTCAACAGTAATTTGAGAAGCATGGGCCAGTTTTTCTTCAACCTAGTTAACAAAGAAAAGTCTTTAGTTCTATCTTCTCATTATTTCGGTGTTAAGCTGCATTCAAACGCAAAATTAGTAGAAACAATATTGAAAACTATATAATAAATAGTTGAAATGATTGACATATTCGAAGCCTTTCGTCTTGAACTCATATGGCCGATTAATTTGATAAACATTAGGTCCGTTTGAAATTGTTTCTTCAAAGTCCGAAAGTACTTTTGAAATTCCACAATAACATTTTTGAATCTCCAAAAACCAATCCCAAACACGCCCTTCATTTATACACAGGTAGTCTCTACTAGATAAGCTTGGGCCTTCTTATGTCCAGGCCAGTATTTGGGCTCCAACTTTAAAAGAATTTTGCCCTTCGGCCTGCTTATTGGTTTGCAACCTAAGGTTTAGGGCCCGTAACATTGCCCATTATCCTAATCCTGACTGGACCAGTGAAATGATATAAATAATTTTACTGCAGATATAGTTTTTATCTACCCAGCGATATAAAGCTATAAGCTAGAGCTGTCTTGCTAGAAAAGAAAGCAGAGGGGTATTTAGAAGACCCAAAACCAAAAAAGAAAACAAGAGCCTTAATGTCAGGGATGGAGAGGCTACAGAGGATGTTCGCCGGCGCCGGAGGAGCATTGGGCCACCCACCGCCGGATTCGCCCACTCTCGATTCCTCCGAGCAGGTCTACATCTCCTCACTCGCGCTGTTGAAGATGCTCAAGCACGGTACGGTCTCGTCCCTCTTCTTCGAGACTCGCGTTAGCTCGAATCTGAATCCCTAATTAGGGTTTGGTTTTGTTGTTTCTTAGCTTTGAATTGATGTGTGGACTTGGGAAAGCTGTCTAAGCTGCTGTGGTTATGAATAGTAGCGAGATTGTGCATTACGGATCTCAATTAGGGTTTTTGGTGGATTTTAAAGACTTTGATTCGAGTTTTGTTGGTCGTTTGAAATTTGATAATTTAATAGGAAGAGCGGGGGTTCCTATGGAGGTCATGGGCTTGATGCTGGGAGAGTTTGTGGATGAGTACACTGTTCGAGTTGTCGATGTCTTTGCTATGCCGCAGAGTGGTACTGGTGTTAGTGTCGAAGCAGTCGATCATGTGTTCCAGACTAACATGCTCGATATGCTTAAGCAGACTGGAAGGTATCTCCTCTTTAATTTTTATTAATGAGCTGCAGGGCACTTGTTGTAATTGGGTTTTGAGTAATAAACTTGTGACTGCTACTTTTCTCTGTTCCTTGTGCAATTGGTTGTGGCAGAAGCTTGCTAGATAATGAACAGTTAATGAGGAACAGTATGAAGCTGTTGGACCCTTTTCTGTAAGGGAGCTAATCATATTAGGGAACTCTATTTAGAATCAGGAGAATCTTGCATTTGGCTTTGGTTTTTATTTGTTTTCCCTGTGGGAAATCTTAATCCCAATGAACGATTCATTATCCATGAGAGATTATGAGTAAAAAAAGTAGTTTGTGAAAGAGATGACCACCTACACTGGTTGCTTGCATAAATCTGTCATGGCTTGCTCTTCGCATTCTGCAGTCTTGTTAGATATGCCCATATATTTCACTTTTGTATTCTTTTTATTGGCAATGCAGACCGGAGATGGTTGTAGGGTGGTACCATTCGCATCCTGGATTTGGCTGTTGGCTATCTGGTGTGGACATTAATACGCAGCAGGTTGTACTCTTATTACTTTACCTCTTTCATTTCACACAAGTTTATTTCTTCTTGATATAATACAAGTTTGTAAGCATGCATCGGTTTTAATTGATTATTAGTTTCTCTTGATGTTGTACGTCATATATATTTCTGTATTGATTTCATTGTTATGAAGAGAATAATTGGAGTTTGTAGGTGCTGTATCAGGCATTGTTCTACATAAGCTTCAGCCTACTTTCTTATCATAGTTTTCCTCTTTGGCTTTCCAAGGATTAGAATAAGCTATGCTTGTGTACAACATTCCTCTGTGCCTGCATTTTTGGATTGGTTTAATATTCTTCCTTTATTGATGATAGCTTTGACTAGAGATTTAGCTGTTTATTGGTTATGTACTTACCCAAATGCGTTATCTTCTACGTTTAATCTTTTCTAGAGCTTTGAAGCTTTGAATCAACGTGCTGTTGCTGTGGTGGTGGATCCAATTCAGAGTGTGAAGGGGAAGGTGGTCATTGATGCCTTCCGCCTTATCAACCCACAGACTATGATGCTCGGTCAAGAACCTCGGCAGACCACATCCAATCTTGGCCATCTTAATAAACCATCTATCCAAGTAAGTTCCCAATGAGTCAGTTTGTACCCCATTGTTTGCAGTAGCAACTTTCTGAACTTTAATGCAATTTTTCTCTTCAGGCTTTGATCCATGGGTTAAACCGGCATTATTACTCTATAGCAATCAATTACAGGAAGAATGAACTCGAGGAGAAGATGTTGCTTAACCTTCATAAGAAGAAATGGACTGATGGGCTGACCCTCAAGCGTTTTGATACACATTCAAAAACAAATGAGCAAACTGTTCAAGTAAGTAAAGATTTGGCCTACTGCAAAATTAGTGGTTTGTACTGTCATGGGTTTTTATATTCAATTCGGCATCTATAGCTAACAATATGTGGTTTAAGTTAACAATATGGAGGAGGTTACTCTGTTGGCATTGAGTATTCTAGGCGTTCTTTCTTGATAAGTTTGAGTTTATTCATTGTTAATAGACCGACTGTTGCTTGTGAGGTGAGGAGTAGGTGGCACCGGCAGATGATAAGGAAGGCAATTTTAGGGACACCATAGACCTGAAAATCTGTGATAAGAGCTTTCAAGTTGTAGGATGTACATGGGTTCAATTATGCAAATTTTAACTGTGGAGATGTCAGTAGGCTGACCTTCAGTCCATAAACACACTGATTATAGTTTAAGAATAACCGGAAAAGGATCATCTCCGGTTTTCTGGTTACAAATCCAAGTCCTGACCTAATAAAACCTAGAACAAACTGGCAGAAAATATTTTATTTTATTTTTTCTTTAAATGGAGGTTGTTGTGCCAACCATTTGGCTATAGATTCCACCTCTCTTGCTCTGTAAGTTGGACTTGTTTTTCAGCAAGTTCAAAATTGTTGCTGATTTTGATCGGGTACAGACTATTTAGTGTACAAACTACAAAGTCATGGTTCTTTCTTTCATTTGGGTTTTGCAGGAGATGTTGAGCCTAGCTGTCAAATACAACAAGGCCGTGCAGGAGGAGGATGAGTTGTCACCAGAGAAGCTTGCAATTGCAAATGTGGGAAGACAAGATGCCAAGAAGCACCTTGAAGAACATGTCTCCAACTTAATGTCCTCAAACATAGTGCAGACCTTGGGAACAATGCTCGATACTGTTGTGTTCTAGACTTCAGCATGCAAGTGTGCAAAACTGAGTCTTCAGTACTGAACGTGTAAGACTTGTTTTAGACGAACTTAAGGTGTATGCACGAAAGTTTGTGTTTCCTGATTTTCATTCCCAGTTACCAGTTTTACCATGTTTCTTTAAATTTACGGTGTGAAATTGATTGAATTGCTTCACTCACCATTCAGTATCAACTAGAATAACTCATTTTCATGGCAATGAGAAACAGATTTTCATAACATATACATCTAGATTTGAATATACTGGCATCATTTCTGTGTCTGACCAATAAGTTAAGTTGGATAATATAAGACCCGTGAAAAAACTTAAATTTGGACCGGGTGTAGACTACTGAAATTGCAACTGTTTATTGCATATGCAAGGCCAATCAGCGTACGAGTTGAATACCACCAAAAACCTAGAAACAGTATGAACAAGTACATTGGAATATTAGCATATTCAAGAATGACAAGGAATCCAACCCCGGAAAATTCTGTCAATACATTATTTTTTCATAAAGATCACTTTGTCCAAAAAGCAACCTCCTTTCCACCTCTTCTTCCAGTGAATTTGCACTAGTTTTGGTTTATGAAAGAACCCAAATGCTTGATCAAGCTCTTGGCCTTTTCACAATTGGGATTGAAGATATGGAACACATGGTCTTCGCCTTCTGTTTCAATCAACTCTTTGCTTCCTGCCCAGTTGGTCTTCACCAATTCATCATAATAAAGCCTCCCTCTGTCCCTCAATATGTCATTTCCTGCAACAAGAACAAGCACCTTACCACAAGCCAACCCCTCGAGACCCGGGGCTCCGTCAAGAAACGGGTTGATAAGCGGGTCATCGCCCCCTTTCTCTGATGGGCAGACGAAATTCCACCACGTGTCCACCATTGACTTCCTGAACGAGTCCGCGACCTCCCGGCCAATCGGATCTTTCCCCCAGAAATAAGGATGGATCAGCCCAATCCCAGCAATCTTCAGCTTCGGATCCGGGTCGGACTTCTTGACCCGCAAGGCCAAGTGGTGCGCAATATTAGCCCCAGCACTATCTCCCACCAAGAACACTCGCTCAAAATCAACATGATCCTTAACCCAACCGTCACGATCTTCACCACCAAAAACCCATTGAAGCACTGCCCAAGAATCCTCATAGGCAATCGGCAGTGGATGCTCAGGGGCTAATCTGTAATTAACAGAAACAGCAATGGCTCTGGCCTCAGCAACAAGCATGTTAAGGCAGTTGTGGTAGAGTGGTTCGGCAGCTGAAGCTATGCAAAAAGCTCCACCATGATAGTAAACGATCAAAGGACGCTTTTGGTCGGTAGCGGTGATATTTGGTCGGTAAAGTCTAGCTGAGACACCGGTTTGTGGGAAAATCACGATGTCTTTGGACAAAACTCCGGTTTGAGGGTCTAACCCGGCCGGAACAACTTGGGTTCCGGCAAGTCTCTCAATTGTTCCATCTTTGAGTACTCGCGCGTATGGAGGAACTTCAAGAGAGACTTCACTGGAACCCATCAAGAAGGAGATGAGGAAGAGAGACACCTATGAGTTTTGACGAACACAGACACCTATGAGTAGAATTATATAGAGAAGAGGTTTTGTACACCTGTGCTAAAAGGAAGAGGGGGAAAAGAAGCTTTTGTCGCCATGTTTTGCGTCATCAGACTCTTGCATTATCTCCATTCCAAGTTGTAGGTGTATTTTGGCTTTCTTGTTCTGGTGGGTACCAATAATTTATAATAAACCGGAAGGTAAAGATTAAACAAAGCGGGAAACAAATAGTTGAAACTGAGTATAACATGTAAAGCACCTACCAACAAAATTCTTGATTGAATATTAGTTGGTTTGTGACTTTGAGTAAAGCGAACGAGCGCCGGTTTGTGACTTTAAGTGATCGAGCTTCATTAAATAATGTTCACCAAGATGAAAATGTGGCCTGTAGAGGTGGCAATACTAGTCCAACAAGTGATTAATGACCATCAATGTTTTTTTTTGAAAGTTTGAACTTTAAAGTCTTTCTTTATTAAAACGAATAAAAGATTTGCTTGAGATATATTATTATGGTCGGTGAATACTATATCCTGCAATTATGACTAAGTTTATGATCTGATGTGAGTTTTTCATGGGGCTGGCAAATTCAACCGATCCAAACTAGTCAACCGGGTCCATTCCGAATTAAGGTTGTCGGTTACTGAACTTGTGGTACTATATAACCGAACTGAGAGGGTGTAGTTGGTACGGTAGCGGTATTGAATCTTAAATCAATACGGTATATCGTACTGTACCACATATTTAATATAATATTTAATTATTTTAAATATTTAGTATATAATCAATCATAGCCGTTGATTTTCTTCAGTTTTATTCCATATTAACTAACAACCGTTAGATTAAAACTTTCCAAACCCTAATCCCTAAGTCCCTCTCTCGACCACTCCCTCAGTCTCTCTCTCTCTCTCTCGAACCCATGCGAGGTTCTGAGCCTCTTAAACTCTTCGAAGAATTGAATCTTTCTACCCATTCGATTTCATCTCACTTCAAATAGATTCGATTCACATCAGTCGAACAATTGCTGCAGTACTGCTGGTGAGTACGAACTTCAATTATTTTGGATTAGAAGCTTTGGATTGTTGAGTTGAGGTTCGATCTACCCAATTTTTATGGTGACCCAATTTTTGTTCCAATTTGTTATCATTTTAAGTCATCTCATTATAATTTTCAGTTGTTCCAATCTCAACAATTCAATAAATCTTACAATCAAGGCCGGCTTAGAACTGGAGCAACATAGGAGCACTACCAACATTCTTATTCTTTTCAACTAAAATGGATTTGCAGAAACTTCGAGTCTTTGAGTGAGGCAGGGAGCACAACAAGCAAATATGAAGTGACGATGAGATGAAATTTGAGTCTTTGAGTACTTTGTTTTCAACTATTGTCCACTTAGTTATTGTATCATTTGTGTGAACTGTAAGTGATGATATGAAGTGATGATGAGATGAATTGTAAGTGATGAATTGATGATGAGATGAACTGTAGGTGATGAACTGAAGTTGATGTGAGAGACTAAGAGTTATTTGCTTGTTTTTCATTTGCTTATGGTATGGGCCTTTAAATTCATATGATCATGAGTTTTTCAGTTGCTGACAGGTTTGGGCTTTAAAATTTTCATTTGGGCCGTAGCTAAAAGCTGGCCCAATCTTAAACTCGGTTGGAGGCCCAACGAACCGATACTCTTGGTATACCGAGAAGTTGGTATACCGACTATTGTGGCCGGTAATGGTAGCTCATTTTGTGTACCAATAAGCTCTGGTACGGTAGGTGGTTTTGGGCTTGAAGGTCCGGTACTGTACCGAACCCAGCCCTAGTACTTTTCATTGTTTTACTTTGCCGCTGTTTGTGAGCTGTGACATGTTGGTTTGTGACTTTGAGAAAAGTGATTGAGCGTCATTAAACAATGTTCAACAATGTGGAACACATGCCTTGTATAGGCGGTGATACTAGTCCAATAATTGATTAGTGAATACTATAACTGCTTGAAGTTTGAAGTCTTTGATTATTAAAAGAAAAAAAGAGTTTGAAATGCAGAATTAAGGCTGGTGAATCCTGTGTCCTACGATTTTGATTTAGTTCACAATTTGAGATGAGTTTTTCATTGTTTCATTTTGACGCTGCTTGTCCTTTAATTTTGACTAAGTTCATATTTTTCAATATGATGTGACTTTTCGTAGTTTCACTCTGCCGTGGTCCGTGAGCCGTGACATGTTGGATAATTGACTTAACTAAGACTATAGAAGCCACGGGTTCAAATCTTACCGGCATTAGGAAGGGACCGGGTGATACTAAGAAAAATGACTCCACATTCAATCTTAAACTCTTTTGAAGAAACACTCAGTTGGGCTTACAGTGAGCCCAAATTGATCCAAACCTTCAGTAGCCCAACCCAAGCCCAAACTCTATTTCACCTGAACTGCCACTGTCAAAAAGTGTCACCTTCACATTCCAGTGCTGCCTCCTCTCTCCGCTTTTCCCCGTCGATTGTTTTTGGTGGCAAAACCGTCAATCAAATAATGGAGAAGATGATAGCTCTCAGATCGCTCTGCCGTTCACTCTCTTCCAGATCTTACCGAACGGCCGCCGTCGCCGCCGCCACCCAGCAGCTGCCACGTCACCAACATCACCACCACTCCGCCGGCGCTGCTCGAACCCTCTTCAGTTTCGCTTCCCCAAACTCCAAGAACCAGTCTTCCGGTACTTCCCCTTATCCATTCCACCTCAATTTTCTTTATTACAAATCAAGACCCAATTTTTATTGATCGCATATAAGATATGATGTAAAAGTAAAAAAAAAAAACCCAATTGGGTTTCAATATGTATCTGAATTTGTGTGAGGGATGCAGCAGATTAGGGCGTTATTTCATGTTAAAGTTTGGTTCTTGATTAATATTATGT
>BDJD01005896.1:15613-31699 GCA_002564525.1 Rosa multiflora
ATTTTTTTCTTAACATCACATTGCACAACCATAGTGAACTAAACACACAATTTCACCAAAATATATATTTTTCACGTAAGTATATATATATATATATATATATATATACACATGTAGTTATCCACTCAGGGACGCCACTAATACTAACTATAGTTCACAATAGCAAAAACTTGAGAAACTCATTTTTCATACCTGTGAACCGCAGTCCTATGAACCGTAGTCATTTATATATAACAATTAATCGATTTATAGATAATTGAGAACGTTGTCTTTGACCCTTTCGACTAAAATTTCTGAATATATCACCAAGTATGTAAAATTGAGTAAATCTAGTTTCCCTTACGAGGCTTTGCAATTATAACTCGATTTAGCTCCATTTTTTTGGCAAAAAAAAAAAAATTGCTAGTAAACCTATTCTCCCAGAGAAATTTTTAGGTGCTACTGTCAAACCAGTTAGGATTGCCAGCTGGTCTGACGCCCCAGTGATGTTTTGACACGTGGTCTCAACAAATATTTAATTAACTTATAATATTTGTAGAAAGACAGTTTTAGATTTTCTCTCTCTGTGCTTTGTTCATCGTCATCTTCCAACTTCCAGATCTTTATTCCCTTTTCAACACCAGGTTTCGATCAATATCTAGTTCTCCTCAAAATCATCTTGAAACAGTCATTCATTCACCTGTAGATGTAGAGTTTCACCGAATCCAGTTTAATTATATTGTTTAAAGCCTTAACTGCAAAGGTGTGCATCAAAATTCCAATTCGTCAAAGAACCAGATTCCAATTGCTTCCACCAAATTTGAACCAGATATCCTAACGGCTGGACGACAATGGATCAAAAGAAACCACAATTAATGGATAAGCAAGATGAGGATATGCATTGGTAGGCCATTGACAGAAAACCTAGATCGATGATAACGAAGACCCAAAAGGGTCCTTTCACAAAAGAACTGAAAAAATTGACTTTTATTTGGGTTATGCAACTGTCGAGGTGTCAAAACATCACTAGAGCGTCATACCAACTGGCAATCCTAGCTAGTTTGACGGTAGCACCTAAAAATTTCTCATTCTCCCATGGTAAGTTTTTCACAAGTTGATATTAAATGGTATCTAATTTTACGTCACTTTGACAACCACATACTACTTTAATTCCAAAAGCACTTGTCTGATAAACTATTCTCCCTTCACGGTGGACCAAACAGAATGCTTACATTGTTAGTCAGTCCAGCCATAACAATTAGATTGAACAAAAATTATAGAGGAAATTTCCTTAGCTTAATGATCGATTATCCCGATTTCGAAACTTGTCCCTTGGATATATGGATAATAAGTGCTTAATTATGTCGTCATATTATCATGTTCGTTGTCAATGTACGTGGCAGTTATTCATATTGCATAACACCTCGTTTAAATTCCGTCCAACGATCCAAATTCAATAGAAATGATCATCGATTAGTTCAAATGAAGAAACTAGGGTACGACAGATGAAATTCATTTTTATTTCCAAATAAGTCTTACATAATAGCTAGGGTGCACTTCATTCATTTGTCAAATAGTGTAGTTAAAAGCTAGTCCTTCTTAATAGTTACTCATGAGGTAAAGTATTCTTGGTCTTGCAAGTTTGTGAGCAAGAATTCGCGCATCTTTTCGCTAGCTCTGCACAAAGAGAAAAATGAGAACTCATGATCAAATTTATAGCAACAAATTAGCTAAAACTTATGGACCAAGAAAGAAGTACATGTGTGTGTGTGCGAGGCTCTAATGAGGATACTGTTTAATTATGTCGTCATATTATCATGTTCCGTGTCAATGTACGTGGCAGTTATTCATATTGCATAACACCTCGTTTAAATTCCGTCCAACGATCCAAATTCGATAGAAATGATCATCGATTAGTTCAAATGAAGAAACTAGGGTACGACAGATGAAATTCATTTTTATTTCCAAATAAGTCTTACATAATAGCTAGGGTGCACTTCATTCATTTGTCAAATAGTGTAGTTAAAAGCTAGTCCTTCTTAGTAGTTACTCATGAGGTAAAGTATTCTTGGTCTTGCAAGTCTCTGAGCAAGAATTCGTGCATCTTTTCTCTAGCTCTACAGAAAGAAAAAAATGAGAACTCATGATCAAATTCATAGCAACAAATTAGCTAAAACTTATGGACCAAGAAAGAAATACATGTATGTGTGAGGCTCTAATGAGGATATTTAAAATGAGAACTTCATGAGGACTTTCAAATCAACAGTTGTGAGAACCACTTTTCAATCACATCTCTGCGAATTAACCGTTAGATGTTTATGTCTCAATGAGTAGTTCACCTCTGAATTTTTCTTTCAAATTATTAATCGTTAAGATACTAAATTAGATCAAATCAATGGACGAACAAAATTATTTAATTCAAACATTTCATGTTAATAAATGATAAATCACACATTAACAATTTTCAATTTGGTTGAAAATTTGCATAAATTATCTACTTATGAAGATCCAAACATCTAATATTCAATTTATCAAAATGTGATAAAAAAAAGGAACAATTCTTAGGTTCACCCCTAGGGTGAATGAGCATATTCACCCCCATTGTCGATTAACGCATAATAACTTTATAATTTTATAATCCAACCATTCATGTTGTATAACGTAATACAAAGATTAGCTTCGTAAAAAATCAATCAAATTGAAGACCTTTCAGTTATTCATTTCTATGAAATACATGGACGGTTCATCATAATAGTAGTAAGTGTTGTTAGAACCATCCATTTGTTTGATTCAATTAGATAATTAAACGATTTCTGATTCGATTGATTTTTTACAGAGATGATCTTTAAATGCTAATTTAAGATATGGACCGTTGGATTATAATAATAAAAGTATGTTAATCTACAATAGGGGTGAATATGCTCATTCACCCTAGGGGTGAACCTAAGAATTGTTCAAAAAAAAGTGAGTCTCACAACTGTTAATTAAGAAGTCTTCATTAGAACTTCTGCCTGTGTATATGTATACATAGGTATTTAATGATAATCACCTGGATTTGGTTTAGCCAAGAAACTGGAACAAAAGTTAGAAGCACATCCAACGTTGCAGAAGTAGTGTTCGTCACTTTTGGGGATACTGATCAGAGAATTATTATTAACCCGGTCAGCTATAAAGCACCCTGTCGCGCATGCTGCAGCGCACCCGGTACCCCACCACGGGCCAGCCACCATGGCGAAAAGACATAAGTTGCAACCTGTGCTGCAATCAGGGCCTTCTGATGCAGTAGAAAGGCCGCCTAGAACCACAGACAGCACCAAGAAAGATATGATCGTTACAGATATGACTCCCTTCTTCTCGATCTTGTCCATTTTAGTTGTATTATTTAGATATGTCTCTGCGCTTGGCTCTAGCTACTAAAACCGAGGACTGAATATGTGAGAAATGAAAGATACATGGGCACGCTTATGTACCCCCTAGGCCCTAGCTATTTATAAAGGCTCAGTTAGCAATTCAAACGTTTAGACATGCAGGTAAGTAATAATCAATTGTTTATGGTCCTGAAAAATTATTTCGAAAATAATCATCGAATCTAAGGGGATTAGAGGTCATATATACTGTATATGTACAGACGAAGCTTTAAGTTTCAGTGGTTACTTGAGGGTGAAGAATTAGTCACTATAAGGAGCTACATCCCAAACCCTATGAGCTTAACGAATGCTGATGGATCTGGCTGCCAACAAGGGCTGATCCGTGGCCACCTAAATTATAGTTAAGATTATACTCTGATTCTGGACCATTAGATCATATAACAACTAATGGTTCAGATTAAATAATATTTTTTATCTGTTTTTTTTTTAATAAATGCATATTCTAAAATACAAAAGTAGATGATTATACCTTTTCCTTTTTTCTCACTCCTTCATTTACTGCAGGAAAAACCCAATTTGGAATACCAAATCAAATGAGATTATCTATTTAGTTGCTTTCTTCTCTAACCTCATTAATTTTAAGGTATCAATTGGAAAACTATTTAGAATTTTTCATGTAACATAGAGTAAATTTTGTTTAGAGGTTGAGAAAAAAAAAAATTCTTCGTTTGTTGATTCTACTCCTTAGGTGAGTTGCATATCAATCAAAATGCAAAAAAAAAAAAAAAAATTATTTTCTCAATTAATTATTTTACTTGCAACAAATGAATTTAGAGAATAAGAGAAACAAGAAAGTAATTTGAGGAAACGAATCTTGTAATTGTTGAGCATTTTTTAAGTTGTCTGTAATAAATGAATTTGAAGGAGAATAGGAAAGAAATTAATGGTTGGTTATTTGATTAGATATATAATAGAATATATTATTTAAAAAATAAATACCATATTTTGTTTAATATGAACTATTAGTTGTTATATGATCTAATGGTCTAGAATCAGAGTATAATCTTAACTATAATTTAGGTAGTCACGGATCCTCCCCCTAATTTAAGAGTCTCATTCTCATTTAATGGTAGACTAACATATGAAACTATTGGATTAAAGTGTCGGTTTGTTTTTAACAAAACTAAAAGTGTAAGGATTGAAATGATTTTACTCCTGAAATTCAGAATAGTCGTCGCTTCTTTCTCCTTTGAATTTCTCAAGGTTGTTTGTATTTCTTCTTTCTCTCTTCATTTCTTCTTAAACTTCTATTTTGAAGTTAAATTGCAGTATTTGGTTAGCCACTTCGAATTATCTCTTAAGGTTGTCATTATTTCTTCATCCTTTCTTCTGTTCTCTTTTTGTCTTTTATTCTTATATTAAATTTAGTATTTGATCGCTATCAATTGAAGTTTTACCGTACATACATGTATTTGCTTAACCACATATATCGAACACAAAAGTCCCAAAATAAACGAGTTCATCCGCTACCTCAAAAGCCCAATTCCATCGGTAGTTTCCGCCACCAGCCTCTTGCTTCAGACCAACCCACCCATACTAGCACCCTCCAATCCCATCAAAGTCTCATGTGCAGAAGTGCTATTGAGTTGTCACGCACCTTGCCATAGCCCCTCTAACATGCCAACGCTTGAAAGACCCTGCCCAAAAGAACAAAACATAACCCCCAACGCCACCACTCACCACCTGACCCAAAAGTAGGCCGGGCAACAGTGCGGTCACGGGTGGGTTACGGGCGGACTTAACGGGTTGACGGTCTTAACGGGCTATAACGGGTTGAGCCCGATGGGTTCGCGGGTTACCCGTTGGAACCCGTTAAGACCGCTAAGGTTTTTTTTAAAAAAAAAAAAAAAAAAAATCTTTTCTAATCAATTACCCACTAAAACCCGTTAATACCTGTTAACAATAAATTGGACATTGAAACCCGTTAACATAAAAATGAATTTATTTATTTATTTTTTTTACATTTTTTTTAAACTCTTTTTCACACCCATTATCTATTAAACCTTCTCAAAAAAAAAATTATTTTTTATTTTTTTTAAACCCTCTTCCAACCCATTACCCATTAAAACTCTTTTTCATTGTTGATTTTCATTAAATTGAACTATCCAAAGTTAATACATATTGGGCTCACAATTCTTAAAAAAATAAAATAAAATTAAAAAATTAAAAAAAAAACTTTTTTTTTTCTCTTCTAACCGGGTTCGATGGGTTCTGTCGGGCAACCCGTTTCCGCCCGTTAACTAACGGGTTGTTAACGGGTTGGCAGCCCATTAACACGTTAAGTTATCGGGCGGAAATAAATGGGTTTTTAGCGGGCGGTTAATGGGCGGTTAACGGGTCATGGGCTGAATTGCCAGGCCTACCCAAAAGCCGTGAGAAACCCGAAAAAATTAACACCTCCTCCAACAACCCCGACGGAGAGCAAGCATCACCCCCACGCAATAAAACTAGATCCACGGGAACCCCTTCCGATCTAAAGCAACCCGTCCCTAGAACTCACCTTGAAAACAACCCATGCCAATTGGAGGCATATAGTTTCCTTGAAAGAGTACAAATAAAATGCTCAAATTGGATACGAATTTTGTGAGCCTTTTTCAGTACATGTGAGCTACGTAAGGTTACACCATGCATAACACAGTGACTATTGTGTGGCATACTGGATTTGCAGAGACAAAATTGGGTACATGTGGATTGTTAAAGATTATATGACCCAATTAACTTCAGTGCTAGTGAAGAAGCTAACATAAGGACCAACCTACCCTAGCTGTAGGAATTAATTAGGATGACTACAGCTACATACGTAAGTACAGTACTGGACTACTAGTTAGGCCCAAAAAAAAAAGTGCAAGCATTTAGCTTCTTGTCTTCCTTTTTTTTTTTATCAGAGAAATATTCATTTAACTTTTGGCAATAACTTTTTTTTTTTTTTTTTTTAAAAAACCCCACCCCACTCCCACCCTTGATGGGGCTCGAACTCATGACCTCTTATATATGATACCAAAGCCTTACTACCCCACCAAACACACACACCCAAGGAAATTCTAGTGGCCTTATTAAACCCAAGCTAAACAAATTCCTGGGAAGAGTACCACAAGGAGTTTTCTTGTCTTCCTTAAAAATAAAAAAATAAAAACTATATATAACAAAAGGACCTCCGTTTTATAAAGTCAGACAATCCATAAGTTTTAACAAAAGAGAATTTATGCTACTAAAGTAAATAATTGTGGGCCGAAATATAATAAGAAAAAAATTACAACATGTCAATTAGAGTAGTACTGATATTGAGTGAGAAAATCAATTGAATTATTTAATTAGATCATTAATTTCATTAAAAAAAAAAAAGCTTGCAAAAATTGTCAACTCTATAGATAAGGCCATCTCCAACCGAAATGAATGGCTAAAAATAGCCCTGGAGCTAAATTTTAGCCCTGAATTCTGTACTATTCATTGATCTGACATCAACCGTCTCCAACCCGTCAAGGCTAAATTATAGCCCTAAAATATATTTTAACAATTTGGTCGAGTATGTTGGATGGCCGGTTAGGCAGCAGTGCTTGGCAAGGGATGGATGGGGACAGGCGGTCTGGAGGGATGAGATGGAGGTTTAGCGTGGTTGCTGCTGCGGCGTCGATTTGCGGTTCTGGGGTTCCGTCCTCTTCATGGTGTAGCGCCGGCCCGGTGGTAGTCGCTCGAAACCTGTTGGGTCGGGGTTGGGGTTTGGGGATCAGGTTGTCTTGGATTGGGGTTGTGGGTATTCCCCCGGATCTGGTTGGGATAGGGTGGCCAGAATAGCTGGGCTTTGGGACAATCGGGTTGGCGGGGTGCTGACAGAGGTGATTGTCGGCAGGTGGGAGATCGATGCAAGCGAGGGCGATCTGATGCAGGTTGGGGAGTTCAGATGTTGGCGGCGGTCTATTGCATGCGGTGGTCTGCGACAGACGGTGGCCTAATGTAGGCGAGGCTCCGATGCAGGCGGTGGTGTTTGTAGGTGGTGGTTGGTGTGGCGGCCTGCTGAGAGTTTTTGGTGTTTGGTTTCTTTATTTGGTTTTCATCAATAAGTCTTTTGTAGTTTTTTTTAGTTTTAGCTGTTGGGTCGCACTGCAATTTTTGATATAGACAATCTTCTCCTCGCCGGTCGAGAGGTCGTTCATGTTCTGGAGTTGGGTCAGCAACGGTGGCGAAAATGTCTGGCTATAGACAATCGTCCTTGGCCTTCTAGTGGGTCCTTCCTGTTTGAGATCGGGTCGAAGGCGATGGCAATTTGGAGCAGTGGTGGATGGATGGTGTTGACAAGAGGGTGGTTATGGTGTTGAGTTTTTTAGTCCCAGGTCTGATTGTCTAGCAACCTTTTTGGTCGGGTTTAGATCACAATGAGTGTTAGCTTGGTCGATCAAACGCTGGTCAGGAGGACTCTGGTGGGTGAGTTTAGTGTCGACACAAGTAAGTTGTCTAGTTTAGAGTTCTTACTGGCTGCATGAGAGGTGAGATGTCAAGAATTCACTGCTCCTGCACTTTTGTCTGTCATACAGTTGTAGTGCAAGTTTAGAGTCAGTCATAATAGATTTCCAGTGTAAAGTCTAGAGGCCATTTCTGAGTAAGAGGTGTCGCCGATAACTCGTTGTAAGCTGTTTCATTATTAATAAAGTTCTTATTTGATAAAAAAAAAACATTTTGGATATTATATATATATATATATATGTGTGTGTGTGTGTGTGTGTGTTCTTATTTTTTAAAGTCAATTGACTTATAATAATTGAAATAATTTTTTTGATAAAAAATATTTTTTCGGTTGTATTTTTTTTAAAGATAATTAAAAATATCTTTAGCTAATTTTGAAATGGAATAAAACTGGAATCATATTTTTAATATTTATTTTATCCATGACAAAAGCATTTAAAAAGGAACACAACAAAGTAAGAAAATGCAAACACTTGTTAGTGACAACCCTGACAATTATTAAAATCACAAATTGAAAGCTTTGAAAACTCAATCACATAGCAAAGATCAAATTCATGGTGCTTGACCTCGCAGACTCCAGAGGTGTTGGACAAGATCATCTTGTCAATGTCGGTTGCCAACAGGAGAACGTATCATTCTGTATCGAGACATATATTCCGACATTGTAATTCTTCCGGATCTTGGATCCCTTTCCAAATTTTCTCTCGCTTCGTCTAAGATGCGAGCTCTAGCCCTTCTGGACCTATTTTGATCCAATTCATCATCATCAGACTCGCCATTGTAGTAATCGGCATGTTTATCCTCAACAATCATATTATGAAGGATAATGCATGCCAGCATGATATTGGACAAATTTTCCAAACTCCACCCTCTTGCAGGTTGTCTAATGATTGCCCATCTTGCCTGGAGAACACCAAATGCCCTTTCAACGTCTTTGCAGAAGGCCTCTTGTTTGGTGGTGAAATATGCTTAAGCTTCATTTTGAAGGCGTTTGATTGATTGGACAAGCGTTGCCCACTTAGGGTAGATGCCATCAGCGAGATAGTAACTCATGTTATAACGATGATTATTGATGTGGTAGTCTAATTGTGGTGACTGACCTTTAGTGAGCGCATCAAACAGAGGTGAACCCCCGACAATTGTAATGTCATTTTGGGTACCAGGAATTCCAAAAAAGGCATGCCATATCCATTTATCAAAATCAGCCACGGCTTCGAGAAGGATGGTTGGTTTTCTTGATTTTCCACTAAAGCTTCCTTGCCATCTAGTTGGACAGTTCTTCCATTGCCAAAGCATGCAGTCGAGCAAACCTATCATTCCAGGAAAGCCTCGACGTTTGGCTCGTAGTAAGAACCGTTCCAGATCCTCTCTGTTTGGTGCTCGAAGATATCGTTGCTGGTAGATGGTGACGATCGTACGAGAAAATTCACTGAAGTTTTCTATAGTAGTAGATTCAGCCATCATGAAGTTTTCATCAAGAGAGTCTGCCACTTGTCCATAAGCCATCATTCGGAGTGCGCAAGTCAATTTCACATGAGGCGAAAAGCCGAGTTGCCCTTTATTGTCACGTTTTTGCCTGAAGTAGGGGTTAGCTGACTAGACATCGTCTAGTAGGCGAAGGAAAACTTCACGCCTCATTCGGTAACGGCGTCTGAATATTTCTAGTGGTCGAGTACACCAGATTTTTGACAAAGTACTTTTGCAGTAGATCATCGTTCGCACGCGAATGAAATTGAGAGATGTATTTGCGCCCGGGAACTGACCCACCCCATTGTAGTTGTGGACGGATTTGGTTATTTGCCAACCAAGTAGCTGCCATCGTCATAACTTGTGTTACATGCATTTCCATCTCTTCATCTTCTTCATCGTCTTCTTCATCCTCTTCCTCTTCTGCGCGTAACCTTTCTTGCCACTTATTGAACCAATTAGAATTCATTTCGAAAGTGTTTAAACAAAAAAGAAAGAAGTATGAATCTGATCAAGGTGAGCAGAGACACGTATATGATTGTGTGAGTTATGTTGAAGATGAAGCACTCAATTTATAGGAAAATTTGGCTGAAGATCAGCTTTACCTTCACGTACAAAACAACTTTATTCCATTACAAAATCAGCTTTATTCCAAGAATCATATTCAGCTTTATTTCATTTTGAGTTCAGCTTTATTTCATTTCGAAATCAGCTTTATTCCATTTCGAAATCAACTTTATTTCATTTCGACATCAGCTTTATTCCATTTGGAAGGTTAATGCTTTTATCAAACATTTTATTCATAATAACTTAAAGTTACAAGGAAAATTTATTCATAAAAAATAAAAGTTACAAGGGAAATTTATTCATAAAAAATAAAAGTTTCAAGAAAATTTTAATAGATTATAACAATTTATTTGGGCAACATTAATTACTCATTCGAGTCATTGAATGGCATTTTCGGGCGGTACTCATTCGACGTCGAACCGGATGACGGAAACAACTGATCACGGTGCCGAACTTTCTCCATTATCTCCCTTTTCTTTCAGTCATAATACTCTTTACTCAAAGGAGTAAAATTGATGGTTTGCATTGCTAAAATAGCTTCTTCTCTATCACGTTTTCTTTTCTATCACGTTCTCCATTACTCCGATTCTCGAGTTCCTCATGTCCACGAACTCGTATTGACGCACTCTACAACTTTCATGATAGAAGTTTTCACAGAAACCTAACGTATAAAAAGTCAACGCTTGAGTCGAAGCATTCCGAGCGAATAATTGTTCGAAATAATTTCCACTCCACTCTCGAACCACGAAATCATACCAACGAACACTTTATTAATTTCAGGAGATTCCAAGAAATTAATAACGAATTTCTGAGGTCTTACATTAAAACCGACATAGGGCCGCACTTTTCAACTTTTGACGACAAAATGTCCAAACTACCCCTATTACAAATTTTTTTACTTCTTCAAATTTTTTTTCTTTTTTTACTTCGCGTCCCCTCTCTCTCTCTCTCTCTCTCTCTCTCTCTCATCATACTCTTCCTCCCGATTCATAACCCTCTACTCCCAATCCAACCTCCCCTCCCATTATGACCAAACCGATCCGGTGGCTGCCGACTCATCCCCCACCGTCGATCCCCTTCTGCGGAAGCTCGAGGACTCCATCCACCGGATCATCATGCACAAGTCCGCACCCGATTAGCTCCGCTTTGTCCCCGACACTTCGTACTGGGTCCCACTGCCGTGGTCGAGATTGCACGGCCTAGCCCAGATGGTAGAGAAGCTGGCGAATCCGTTGACAGAGGAGGAGTCCATGTCGATGACCACTGTTCGGGGCTGGCCTTCTTCCCCTTATTTCATTCAAGGTTTGGTTTTTATTAGATTTCAGTTCTTGGGTTTTGGTTCTTTTATTTCAATTGCATTGTTTGATTCGAATGCAAAATTTGATCATCTGGGTCTGGTTGTACTGAAAAGGTTATTCTTGATGAAGAAATTAAAGCTTATTTGATTGATGGATTCTTCTGGTTTTCTTGGAATTGAAGAATTCACGTTTTGCCGCCATCACATTATGACAAATAGTGTTATATTTCTAATGGGAAAGATTTTGGGGACATTGAGATAAAAGAATTAATCTGGCGTTTTACAAATGCATAGAAGTTAGTGGCATTGAAATCTATATTCAATCTTGTTCAAGATCTGTTGTAATTGCTATCTCAAATGTGATATGAGTAGTTAATATACTTGTGTCTTATGCTTTCTTGTCCTTTGTTTTATTGTAGGTTCACCTTTACTGATGGAGGCCTTCGTTCCAAAATATGATAATGTGAAAACAGAAAAAGCTCTGAAGATGAAGAAGAAAAACAAAAAACCTAGGAAGGCGAAGAAGAAAAAGGAAAAACGCCGAAGGCAAAGAAGAAAAAGAAAAAGAATATGAAGAAGAAGAAAAATTTGTTACAAGGGGTAGTTTGGACATTTCATCCAAACCGAGGGTCAAAAGCTGAAAAGTGGGACTCTATGTCGAGTCCAACATGATATAATGAGACGGGGCCTTCCATCTATGACAATGCCCAGTTATATGATACATACAATGCCCAGTTAATGCCTTTGCGATTGAGAGGACCTCGACTTGCAGGTAAGTTATTATGTAATTCTCAGTTGTTGCTATGCTTGAGAACTATAGTCAAGTCTTCTTCTGCTAAATGAGTTCTTTTTAATTTTTTTAATTTTTTTTTTTCATTTTATTGTAGAAGACAATCAATTTGATTAGAGATCAAAATTTTTTAACGTGAGCTCATTAAGAAACTCTTATATGTTTACTTAGATCATTGCTTCAGAAGGCACCCCTGAAAAGGTCGGGTTTGTGTTCATTAAAGAGGGAAGATATTCAATAAGCTAGTCCCATCCCGTAGTACAGATGAAAGGGGTTTGTGTTCTATATATTGTCATTGAATTGAGACCTTGAATGTAGTGTCAACCCTTATCATAGTTCTCCAAAACTGGAAAACATGCACAGTACTAGAGACTATATATCAAGTCGATCTCTCTTGAGTTTTATGTCACTCTTTTCTTGTTACACATGCATAGCTATAAAAACCTTGTATATACAATGAATGCCAGACAATCCTATTTTGAGTGTGATCTTGTTGCAGTTTTTGGTATCTATTTAACGTGAAAATTGTTACAGGGTTCATTGAACTAGAAGGCGATGTGATATATAGGATATTGTCCCCTCAGTGTGATACCAGAGAAGGAGGGAGACTGAGGATGATAAAGTACAAGATCCACTATGGTGATCGGGAAATAAACTTTGAAGAGATATAACCCGTGTAAAGTTTGTGATCTTCGGTGACCATAAGTTTTTGAACATAGTAATCTGGAATATCTTTTATGGTTCTTGTTGCATCTGGTTAATTAGAGTGATGAACAACTCAAACTCTTGGGAGAAAGTGACGAATGAAAGTGTAGAACTGTTCTAGGATAACAGAGTTTTTGTACTCTAGTGCTTTTCAAGCTTCATCACGATAATTACGACGTTGTGTTTTGTTTGTGTAGGCATGGCACTGATGGCAGGCTAACGTGATTTTCATTGAATTGTTTAAACGGAGTAATTATTTATACACCCTACATGTCTACTGAAAAGCTTATACCCTATACTCAAGATTGTTTGCAATTTTTTGACTAAATTTAATTTTAGATTTTGGGTCGATCTTCACTTCAGTCCCTGATCTTTTTTTTTTAATTACATTGGTCCATGGAGTTCCAATTTCCATCACCCGATTCTAAATTTAAAAATTAGCTCTAAATATGACGTCATAAGCTGAGTTGGCCCCGACATGAGGGCCTACTTTTCAGAAGTTGACTCTCAATTTGAATGAAATGTCCAAACTACTCTCCTATCCTAAATCCAACAACCCTCTCTTTAACCCCAAAAACCCAGATCCCTTTGTAGCTCTGCTGAACCGCCACCATGAGTGCAACCACACCCACTCAACCGCCACCATGAGCTCAATCTAATCAACATGTTATAAATATCATTGTGAGCACAATAGTTCTTGAGGGTCTTCATACACCGCAACACTTGCATATAGTGCTCCACTGAGCCAAACAATTTCCAATTTCACATATCCAATCGCAAAGAATACTAACGGTTCCCATCAAGAATGAACCTTACCCTAATTAGGATGGGAAAGTTCTTCCTGGTGAAGCATCCGACCCATCAACAGAGCACACCGTCAATGTCGTCTCCCCGATAGAGCTGATAGACTCGATTGACAAAGTCAGAGACGACCCAATCCGTCTGGAAATGCTCCATTTCAACGCATAAGCGGTGGTGTTTTGGAATGTCGATCTCGCTTCCTGAAACCGTCGATATGAGTGGAGAGGTTGTGAGTGTCGTTGTCATAGTCGACGGAGACGTGCTTCTTCTCCTTGAAAGCTGCTGAGTCGTTCTTGCTGTTGTTAGGCTTGTTGTAGAGAATTCGGGTCTTGGACTGCGGAAGGTGGAGGAGGGGTGGCTGGGATACTAGTACCTGTGATAAAACCCAGATGAGCTAGCTTCAAATAACTAAAATCTAGTATAAGCAAAATTTCGAAATGTAATCAAATCTGATGGCCGATTACTCCTTGCAATCTCCTTCTTCTCGACTGTCTTGAAGTCGTAAAGGTGGACCGCCGCAACAGCAACCTCTGTTTTATCCTAATGGGGGTGGTATCAAGCAATTGTACCAGCGCTTCAGCGGGGGACAATGTCATTCATAATGCTCCATAACTGTCAAATTCACCTTCAATTTCAGCTGGTAAATGAGGTTTCTATCGAGACAAGGTATCAACTCCGAGAATTGCATATCACAAATCTGTTGAATCATAGCGATCATAGTACCAATTATTATCGACAAACCCTAAATGTTGGCATGAATTTCAAATGAGAAAGAAGAATTACATATAGGAATGCTTTGGGGGGGCTCGGCCTGGCGACGACGACGGGTGAGGGTGCCACTAAAAATCGGGTCAAAGCCATTCGAATCGGAAGCCTCTTCGTCGTTGGAGCTGCAGGGGCCCAGAGCGAAGGACCAGCTGTAGTAGAAGCAGAGCAGACTTAGGCACACAATGAGGTCGAGCAGAACGAACTTGAGTAACTTGGGGAAGCTGACGTCATTCCTGTGCTTCATTATTGTTCGAGTTCAGGGGAGCGGAGACGGACGCGACTTCGTCAGGAGATGGAGGCAGCTTCATCATGCATTCAATTCGGGTCCAGGCAGCGGCTTCGTCAATAACCTGGTTTCAAAGGCGGATGGAGGCAACACGTGTTAGCTTGCAGTCTTGCACCCAAGAACCCTTCTTAGACCATCTCCAATCCATCGGTCTTTTGCCACTTGGACAATTGAACGGTTACTTTTGACATTTTTGTTTACTCCAATCCATGTGCCATCTCTGACGTGGTCTGATATGGCAAAAGACAGATTATGAAGGCTGTCAAATTTGACAGACGAAAGACAAACTGTCTTTTATTTTTTTATTCTCTCTCCTCTCTCCTCTTGACAGGACCTGCCCCGGATTCCACCCTGGAATCCGAAGTGGCCCTGCGGGACCCACTTTTAAAGAAGGTTTACCAAAAATTTCTGCATAACCTCCCTTAAAAATGGACAACCCAAAACCTGTGGAAAACAAATTTCACTTCTAATAATCCACCCACAATCTCCCGGAGCCACCCCGCTCCCAACATTCAACCGACCCAAGCCCAAAATAATAATAGTTTAACAAATACTTCAAGTCTAAGAAACTCCAAGATTTTAGATACTACAATTTCCAAAGTTAGGTCGTAGACCTCAAATATATTTCCATACAAGTCTGGGTCACAATTCCATAGTAATCAGAGCAATTCTAGGAACGTAAATTTAACATAGAGTACAGTAGGCTAAATAGATAACCTACAAAATATGATGACGGAAGCGGATGCGGTCACTATGGCTCACTCCTGAACACCGAGCAGCAACACTGAAAACTGGGCATTTGAAAACCGAATGGCCCAGGGGAAAGTACATAAAAACGTTAGCGTGAGTGGACAAAAATAAACAAATTTAAACCAAATGGATTTTATACTTCCCCACATTTATTTCTTTAAAAATCCCAATGCATGCAAGGATTAACGAAAATAAAACAAGAGGAGTTCCACTCATAAAAACCGACTAGCCCCGCTAGTCACATATGATTTAAAAGAAAAAGTTGGAACTCTGATACTCAAGGAAAATAAGACCAGCCCCGCTGGTTAAACGAAAATCGAGCTAGCCCCGCTAGCTTAAGTAGTAAAGTGAGTAGGGGAAGGCGATAGCCATACGAGTGAGCCTCCCAGGCTCGGGTGATAGCCTCCCAGGCTAAAATACTCCCATAACTCCCGTAATATACCCTTACGCCACTAAGTGTAGCGATAGGATACCGGGCTACAGAATTACTGTCACAAAGACTACTACCTGCGCCACAAAGGCGGAGGGCTACGGTGATCCCATCACCGCGCCACAAAGGCGGAAATCAATGCTAGCAATGATAAGTCACCCAAAGTATGGCAAAAGAAACCCGAAAACCAAATAAATCCATAAGTACATAAAGCTTCCCCATCTCTCGTAAATGAATTTCCAACGACGTGTCCCACACGCCAGGATAATCTCAAGTTCAAAATAAATAGGAGATAAATAAATATAAAGATTTACTCCATCGAAATCTCATTTCGAAAATCTCATAAAAATCTCAAATCGC